>JAMKCH010050627.1:0-51316 GCA_023653785.1 Ophioderma brevispina
GCACAAAAACCAGAGAAAGGGGAACAGATCAGATTGTGAAGCCAGAAAAGGCAAAGTTGACACACAACGCTGGCAGCACACAGCTTGTCGAGATTGGCGATCAGGAAATAGTGATTGAAGATGGGTTTGGGGAAGGTTTTGCACAGTTTTTTCAGAAAAACAACAATAGACACAAAAACAAGGACAGACAAAAACATAGACACTACCAAGACATAATAATCGCATCATTTTTTGACACATTTAACTAATCAATATACTATATTGTTTATAAAATACCTTTTTTCTCTCCATGTTAATTTTCGGGAAATATCCTTTGGATCCAAGCACATTTTTGAAGGGGGATATAAAAAAACTGGGTCATTAAGGTGTTGACCCGATCGCCCAACCTTGTCCCATACTTTACTCCCTAAAATTGGAGATTTTGTATCAGAAGAATAGTTCCATATTTTTCTATACCCAGTGAAAAATTAGGTCCAGTACATTTTTCTTTTTGATGTTATGACAAAACGTCCCAAATGGGTATATACATTTATACCACACATTGTCCTATGAGCATTTAGTGCACATTTTTGCTTCTACATCCAAACAGCTGGACCAATTTACCTCATTAATCATTCTTTTGATGTGTCCGATACGCGATAATATCGGATGCTACTATGATAATGATAAATTGGATGATGTGCGCCCAATATTTATTGACCTCGCTATGAGTTTTAAATATTGGCTCGACTGCGTCTCGCCCACTATTTTTGCAACTCATAGCTCGACCAATAAATTTGGGCTGATCAATCCAATTTTATTACAAAATTTGTGATCATCATGTTTAGTGATATATTTCTATGTGAGGAAGAAAACAATCATAGGAAAATCGGACTTGATCGGTTACCCAACCTTTAACTTATTAATGAAAATAGCTACAAGATCCAGAGCATTCAAAATCTCACAGCGGAGAGAAATTTTCTCGGCTGTTACATAATAGCCTTTTGTTTTCACAGCAGTTGACCGAATCCCGAAGAAAATACTGAAGGGCAACATAAGAATGAAACAAAATCGTAACTATAAACTTTTGAATTGGCTACACCTGATAGGGACATTTTGAGAAGTTGGACACGCTGTTTTTTGTCCTTTGTTTCATTTATCAATAATTTTCGATGAAAAGTTGTCAGACGTTGATACTTTGCATTAATATCAATCAATCAATCACTTTAATTTCAATACATCAACCTAAATCTTAACAAGACACAAAAGACAATGATAGTGAGTGAAGATGATCGAGAGGCCAATAAGGCCAGATGTGGATCATCCCCTAAACCTACGTTTCATACCCAAAGCCAAACAAAACACGCATACACATACACAAAACAAAGACAG
This sequence comes from Ophioderma brevispina, assembly GCA_023653785.1. NCBI lineage: Eukaryota > Metazoa > Echinodermata > Ophiuroidea > Amphilepidida > Ophiodermatidae > Ophioderma > Ophioderma brevispina. The sequence continues at coordinate 1,372 of JAMKCH010050627.1, forward strand.
CCCCAAAAAACTCATTCATTCCATATTCAGCTATAAGTACAAGAGTGTGAAATGAACTTCTAAAACACTTGAATTTTTTACAACACGTCTTGAATATCTTGTCCAAAGATTCATATTTTGGGGTCCAGAATTTCTCACAACATTAGCGCGATCGTAAAACCTTTTCCTTATTTTATTAATACTATAGTTGTTGGCATTTCTTGTAAAAAGCATGGAAGCCCCAGCTGGTACATGTTAAACCCTTCAAAATAAAGATATAAAAAGGGCCTTCAACCTTTTCAGTTTGATAATTAAAAAAGGCAATTATGCGGCCTCCAGATTTTTACAAAATTAAAGTCCCTGGGTCCTCTTTTGATACGATGTTTCACAAGTATTAACTATAAAAATTGCGCGGTCGGTATACGCCACTTCTGAAGCCATTAGAGGAGGAGCACGGACCCAGGTCCAACATCATCGTTTACCCTCATACAGAAAGGTTTGACACTTTGGTAGTTATTATGGACCCTGCAACATGCAATGCTGGTATTTAGTACTCTCAATTGTGGTATCACTTTTTTCATAGGGCCAATTTAAGTTTACAGGGTGCAAATTTTTAAAATGCTGCAATCATGTTGAATGTATGTCATATTTAGTCCGTCTAGTCTAAGGATTCCAAAATGTATGTTTGTACCATCTCTGACGCATTGGTTGGAAGTTATAGGGAAAATGGCTAAATGGTAAAAAAAGGTCAATTTCTATTTGGTCAGAGTCCAAAATAGAAGTTGCTCCAATTTTTGACCTCTTTGACCCTTATCTCTGTAAGCACACATTTACAGTCCAAACTATCTTTTTAGGATTCCTCTTACTCGGCAATAATTTGCAATTATTTAAATTATCATATTACTTTTATGTTGACCCCTGTATAGCAAATTGAGATTGACCTATTTTACCATTTTTGTCATTTTTACCCTATAACTCCAAAACCAATGGTCGTAGTTGTACAACTATACATTTTTTGGATCCTATGATTATATGGACAATTGGCATACATTTCAACATGATTGGGGCATTTTTAAAAATTTGACACTTTTTTTTTACTTTTTATATTATTATTGAAAAAGTGATATCACCATTTGAAGAGTACTACATACCTAGCAATTGATGTACAGGGTCCATACTAACTCCTCCTTAAATAAGCCCCCTATGATATTTATATAGATGTCAAAAATAACCAATTCTCAAAAATCTTTTTTTGCCCAAAAATTATATTTTTTTGGCTAAAAGACCCAAAAACCCCCTTCGGCCCACATTGGCAATGTCACATCATGCCTAATCTGAGTATACATAATAAAGCTTTCACAGTGATGTATGAATGTAGGTGTATGTAGGGTGGGACTTTAAATCCTAAAGCCACTTTTTGGAGTTCCACTCTTCGCCTAATTCTGCTTCCTGCTCATACAATGTGGTTTGCAGACAAAATTGTACCAAAGAAATAATCCACAGGTAAGGAAAATACGTTATTATACTAAGTTTATGTTTATAACTTTATTCAAAATATGCACTTTATTCATGATATAATAACAATCTAAAGCACAACACCATGAATACAATATCACAACAATAAACATTAACCTATGATTCATTATTTTTTTTAAAGTAATAACCAAAAAACGTTTAGGGAGTATTACTGGTAAATGGTTAGTTTAAATCGGTTTTTGCATTTAGCTTTGTGACATTTAGCCGTAATCATTGGTAAAATGGTAAATAAATACCTAAAGACAAGCATCGTCCGTTCTTTGAAAATATATCCTGTATTTAAAATCCTCCACCGCAGTCGCTACATTAATACATAAAATAAAACTAATATTCTGTACACTTGCATAGACAAAAAAGTAACTCATACAAGCTAACTTCTCAAAAACTATAGGCTATTGAGCCAAATATATTGTATTTTTCTCCTTATTCATTTATACTTAAATGACAGGAGGAGATTTTTTTTTAATTTGAAAAGTTGAATTTTTCTCTCAATTTCCTGGTCGGTTTAGAACACCTACAGAGAAAGTTTCGAAGGTTATGGACACAAAAGGTGCAAAAGAGACAACAGCCAACCTTGTTTTGAATTTGCCTGCTATCGTACTCGTTCCCATAGAAAAGACATGCTTTGACTTTTGTCGTGCACACCAGAAACTACTAAATCATCATCTATACATAAAGGCGCGTACGCGTATTCGGCTCGGTTATTCACTTCGTGTGATCTAATATATTGGTAAGCATTCCAAATGTGTAAAACAACCGGGTTCGACAAATTGGGGGCGCTTTTCTTTCTGACAATCTCCTCATGTCTCTTTAAAATAACATTTTGGGTAAAACTTTTAACACTAACGGGAGTGGTATTTTTCTTTGGGAGAGAGTCCCAAATATAAAAACTAATCGGTGTATATACATCCAAAATCGCAGGGTCATATTTATTTTCCTAAGAGAGAAAAAAAGGGGGTTTGTTAAAAATATCTTTTGTAATCAATTTCAGCCTGTGGATTATTAGTTACAAGCTCGAGGCAGCCTGTAATATATGACTGCTGTATACATTCCAAGTTATGTGTAAAATATATTCTCGATTTTCCAATTGACTGGCACAATATTCATATGTACATCAAACGACACATGAGCTGAATACTGATGTTCCAACCCATGGTAACGAAACTTTAGCCTGATTCAGGTCTCAAAGGAATGAGTTTTGTTAGTTTCAATATAGGCCTACGCACTATTACCAGGTCATTTTGACGAATTCCAACTTGTTATGCATACCAATTAAATTGATGTCTTAGCTTTCTTCAACGAAAACGATGTTTGGATTCATATATCTCAAATTCTGATATGGATTGGTATGATGTTCTCGTATAGATGGAAGAAGGTGTGAAGTGGAGGAGTGCTTAAAAATTCTAGTTTTGCACATAATTGCGTACTGATCGTATGCGGCTAGCCATCTGAGTAGTTAGAGATCCCCCCCCTATTGTAATTGAAGTTGTTCGTAGCAATTCAAAGCCGGTTATTGTTATTGTTTTGTTTGCCACCAGAACTCAGAGATTAAACGTATATTGGGACCGTGTTTGAAAAAAGATGAGTGTGAAAAAAAGGCTTGTACGTTTTATGGGTGATGCAAACTGTGATACTTTGGCCATGATCCATCATGTTATAACCCAGGCTGACGAAGATTACTGATAATTACAAATTGATAAATGAAGTTCCAAGAGTTCTGAGATAAGTCGCACTCTCATTGATCATAATTATCAAGGCCGCTAGATATAGTTTACTTGATTTCAATCTGTAAATCTGGTCGGGTCTCTTTAAACAACTTGGAAATCTACCACTTTGTTCAAAATCAATTTATTCACATATCCCACCTCTTCAGGTTGATTGACTGTACAGTCTGTCTTTGAAAGCCACAGCATCTCTTATTTATACAACCAGTAATAGTCCAGGCTCAGATTCAGTGGATACCGAATACAACCTTGTTTTTATTAGATATATACTGTTTTTTCAACGGTTTCTAGACCAGTATTTTATCTGATTCTGAATCGATGGATTGCCAGACGAGCAACCTTGAACATTTCTGTAAAAACGCAAAAAAATCAAAATGGCCACCCAAAACACAAAAATTTCATATCTTTGGTTCAATCAAAAGTTGTGACTTTTCATCCTGTCTCGTTAAACATTCATTGTGACCATTACATATGATTTGGTAAACCACCTGTAATAAATGAATTCATATGCCCGCCCAACACAATAAAGTGTCCGATCGTGATCTATTTTTGACTCAGGTTGGTTGGTTATAATTTGGGGGTACGATTGGTATTTTGGACCAGGTCACGAAATTTAATATTTTAAAATAATATAACATAATTAAAAAATGTGATAATAAATTCCGTCATATAGGACCCAAAGTGGTTTCCGATACTCTAAGATGGCTATAATTGATAGCTGTTGTTGTCATACCTGAGTACTGCATTTTGTGTATATTATGAAGTCAATCAGATCAATGTAAAACATCATTAGGTTCATCCGATGAGGAATCGTACAATGAAGATGCCATCCAAAAATGGGTATGCAATATGGCTGGAAAAGGCACTTACTATGCGGCGAAAAATCTGATCACTATTAGTTTAGAGATATGTATTTCTTGTTGTGGAGGTTTTCGGGCCATTGGATCAATGTTGGGACATTGATGAACTACGATCAATGACCTTAAGATAGCTGACTGGTTTTTGGAAGTGATAATCCAACTTAAAAACCACAAAATATCTATCGTAGCCTAACAGCGTGACTGGAATTATGACCTTATTGATGACATTTTGCAGCCATATTGGACACCATCAGGATGCCATCTTGCGATATCAATCACTTTGATCCTGTTTATGATTTTAAATTGATCTGAAGCTGCTATATAAAATTCCACACCAATGATGTGCAAAGACAGTTTCTTTTTAATGGATTACTACAAAAAGGACTTAGGAAACACACATAACGCAATATTCTTCGCATTACATGATTCCTGGTAACGTACGTGACCATACCAAAACTCATGAGTAAATGTTTTTAAAACTCACATACGCTGATTTATATAGCCGACTGAAAGACATGCCACCCGTACATAAAACATTAAAATAAGCAGGTTAAGATAGGCCAAGAAATAGTTTACAGGCAATACTAGAGAGAATAACTTTTTTGGAGAAACAATTTCGCGTTCCCTTAGTTTCCGTTAAAAAAGTTCACATCCTCTCCTAATGTTATGAAATTCCTCCATTTAAAAGTCCATGTTCCCCCGCTTCTTGATGGAACAATGTTCAGTCCCCACTTCGCTTATATTTTTTTGTCGTATTCCCCCAAATCCTCAAGGCTCCTGGCTAATAATGACACCTCCTTTATCGCTTAAACCTGTAGCCAATGCAGGCGACAATAGACACTCAGGGTTCAAAATTGTATTTTTAAATCAAAAAAAAAAAATATTTCAAAATTTTTGAAATTTTCATTCATAAAAATTTTATGACGATTCAGAATCAGCATGGAAATTCATACAAATGAGTACAAAACAAGCCTAGTCTTAGTGTTAGTTAGATGGCCCTCAAAAGACACTTGAGCTTATGTATGTTATAACATACACATACTCTCTCAGGGTTAGATAAGGTTAATGATGTAACAAAAGCAGTAGTATTTACAAAAAATTGAAATCAATCCAAAGCCAGTATTAGAACGAGTATGATATGAGTAAAATGTTACACAAATTTTCTTCCGGTACGTAAACTATACATACAAATTACAGTTTTTACTGCGAAGTCTTATACACAGACAGGTACTAGACCGGTTACGGCGATAAGATTATTTGAAAATTAATAGAAGAGGACATAACAAAATAACTAAATATATAACTAAATTAGCAAAAGTGGCGCCATAAAATTATTTTGTGATTGTTTTTGGTTCATACAAGCAAAAGGTAGGCTACTCTTCGAAAAAGATATTTTTTAACACCAATTAGAATTTGCCCAAAACTCCCTCTGGCTGGAAATAAAATCCCACCTGTCTTGTTAATACCGATTTTAATAATTAAAACGTGGGATCCCGGATCTCATTAGTCCCGTTTTTACAGGTAAAAGTCGATTTTCATACAAACCTCCAACAAAAATGGTAAAATGCTTATTTGAAGAACATTTTCAAGCTATAAGACTGTACAGAAGAGCTAGATCTTTTTGTGGTCCAAGTAATCATGAAAGGTTTTGGTTCCCAAAAGGTTGTAAACTAGTTGAGGGGGTTATACACTAATTTGCGATTTCTTTAATGATCCCGGTTTTTTGTTTCGAGAGGGGGGAGGAGCGATCATCACGGGGGGCATTATTTAAGGAGTTGTTTACCCCCATGACCAAGAAAAGGTTTAACACTGTGGTAGTAGTTTGTATCGACCTCTACATCAATGCTTGGTATGTAGTACTCTCAAATTGTGGTATCATTTACATCGGGGCAAATTTAAGTTACACAGGGGTCAAATTTTAAACACACGCCCCATCATGTTGAAATGTCTGCCATATGTCCATCTAATCATAAGGTTCCAAAAAGTATGAGGACCACCTACGACCATTGGTTGTGGAGTTATTAGTAGGGTAAAAATGACAAAAATGGTAAAAAAGGTCAATGTCAATTGTACAGGGTCAAATTAAAAGTTAATCTGATTATAATTTAAATACTTGCAAATTATTGCCTGAGGTAAGAGGACTAGTAAAAAATATAGTAGACAAATATGGAATGCTATGAGGGGCATGGGTGAAAATATAGGCCCAAACGGTGATCTCGAACCATACTATGCCCCGAGCCGTAAGCCGAGGGGCATAATATGGTTTCGAGAGACGAGGGCCATAGTTTCAACCATGTCCGAAATAACAGCAGTCAATATTTGTATTTTTTTTCATGAAATTAAACTTAGGCCTACTGTCATATGATTGGTTTTAAAAGACATTCTAAGCCCCAGGCGGATGTAACACAGGCCTATATCTGTTTAGCCCATGAGCTGTAGGCATGTTGTCCTGGCGTGCATGCGGTTTAACAATTTTGTGTAACTTCGGGTCCAAATGTCAGGAATAGCAATCTCCACTCAACCTTCGGGTGTTGAGGACGTGAGATGTTGGAGTCCAAAACGGATTCGCCGTAATCGAAATTTGCCATTTTTTTGTCGGGCAAGATGTGTACAATGTTCCTTGCAGCTCCGAATTCAGCAACTTTACACGGCCTGCAGATGGCGGTCCTTGGTGTCAAATTATTTATCAATTTCATCGAATTTCACGGGGTATTTACCGCCGTTTGGTAGGACGTATCTCTGATTCCTTTCAGATCTTCAACTACAAACTAGAGGCGGAGTCACCTATGAGTCTATGCTTGCTATGGTGGTCTATGGTTTGAGGAATCACAGATACCAAGCATTTCCCTAATGCCCTAAACAATGTGGAAAACACAACACACATCACGACTCTAATGTGATTAATTCCACATTTATTTCTGTTACAAGCCCCTATAAACCATGTTGTCTCTTGATTTGTGCAGAAATCTTTGGATCTAGGTGCTAATCACGGTATAGAGAGAAAACCGTGGGCCAGCGACCCGTCAAACCTGAGTGCCGATGCCGTGGGCGCAGCCATTTTAAGTTCTCCAAAACGCAAGCGCGCCGCCGGATGGCGCTATGGACAGGCGATTGTTCAAAACAACTATCAGAGAGGGGAATAGGTTTCAAGTACGAGTAGTAACAACAACTTCAAAGCATGATGGCTATGATGCTGCGATTCAGCAATCCCTGCTCTTGTTTGTATCCCGGTTTGTATACGACTTTTACATATAGACTCCCCACATACGAGTAAACAACATACGGTCTGCTTATCTCTTACACCAGTTCCAATATGTACATCATACGAGATGAATAGTTCGTACGACGTATTTACGCTGGGAAGAGTGTCCAGGCATTGTTAAGAGACTATCGCTCTTCCAGGGCATAGTTCATTTTTTGGTTCGTCTTTAGCTAGTTAGTTGAATTAATGCCTCCACTTTAACCAATCAGATGACAGAGATCTAATATGAGTGTATTAAGGTTTATTTATGTTACTTAAACGTTACTTACGGAGAAGAATACGGGCTCAAAGGAAGGTCAACACCAATTGCATTAGGTTGCCCCTATGACCTATTTTGTCGCATAACATGGTACTATGCATTGCAGATGGTCAAAACTATCCTTATTTTGACACATTACGCTAGATAAAAACTTCTTTCATTTTTTACCAACTTATGATTTTGACTGTACAAATAGAAATGACCTTTTGACCATTTTAGCCCATTTTACCCATAACTACCAACCCAATGGTCATAGATTGTACAACCTATACAATTGTTGGAATCCTGAGACTAGACGAAAAATATGGCATACATTTCAACATGATTGGGCATTTTAAAAATTGACCCTGTGCAAACTAATTGGCCCTTATTGAAATAGTGATACCACAATTTGAGATACCTAACTACCTAGCATGGATGTAGAGGGTCAATACTAATACCAAAGGTGTCAAACCTTTTCTGTAGTGAGGGGTAAACGATCATGTTGACCTGGGTCCAAGCTCCTGTAATTTATAGCTATGATAGCTACCCGAGATGTATACCTAAATACTCGGTGAGGTCGATTTTGTATAAACAAAGTAGGCCTACTGCTCACTTGCATACAAAAGACGCAATTCGGGGAGCGGAACAGACAGCACAAAACAAATCTTAAACTTTGACATTGCATTCCTGCTGGCCAAATTATAATTAATTTCTTTACAAAAAATACAGAATGGTTATATAAATTTCACTGTTTCACTGAATATACAAATATATATGAATAATACGAGTCTCAAGGTATATTAAAAACTACCCATTTCGTGAAGTCCAGATGGTAGATTATCTTCAGCTGCTAAGTTTGGTTCGGATTGAGATAACTGAGCGTATCGTCCAAACCTTGGTCTATTTTCCATCATTGGAGATCGCTTCCTTCCTACCAATGAGGCGTAACGGATTTGATCACGAGGAGCGGGGACAAAGTCTGCATCCATCAGCCCACCTGAATCAATACATGAAAACACATGATGACATATTGATAAAAAAAATGGGATTACTCGAAGAGGTATAGACTCAGTCACAGACAGCATGGGAGGGAAGGAGAGAGATAGAAAGAAAAATGAATGGCAGAGAGGCGGATAGAGAGAGAAAGAGAGACGGATGATGACAAAGAAAAGAGATGGGGACACGCTTTAAGTAACATCGTACTTTTTACATAGTAAAATGTTTATTAACTTTAATTAATGTTGATTAAAGAGGGATCATTCGTTTCTGTTGAGCAATAACTTAGTCAAAATTGAATATACCTTACGCAAATATAGTGCATTTTACTCTACAAGGCGTAAGGTTCACTTAATTTTGACTACGATTTTACTCAAAAGAAAGAGTTGTCCCTTTTTAATCAACCTTGAGTAAAATATATTTAGAGTGTTACACTATCGATCTTATCGTTACATTCTGCACTCTGCACTATCTCAATCTTCTTTACAAACAACCAAGCGGGTTACTAACTTATTTCCTTTAAAACAAAGCAGTTTTGCTCCAGTGTCTTGCGAATATTGATTTATATATAGTTGAAAAACAAAGAACTCAACTTCAAAATCCAAACGTTTAGAAATTTCGTTGCATTTTTACATCAAATACATGTAATGCTAATTGAGCAAAACAAAGGACACGATAATACGCTGTAACCCGTGTCCTTGTCAATACTTTATTGACTCCATTGCATTCATCATTATTTTATTTTGTACCTTTAGCTGCAGCTGCAAGCTTCTCTTTTAGCCTCTCACTTGTATGACTGCTTGCCAGCGAAGGTGTTGGAGACCCTGGTATTGGTTCTTCATCACGAATCAATGACATGATATCAGGCTCTGATCGTGTCCTTTCCCTATTGCCAAGACTGTAATACCTGCTTTTGGGATGGGTATTGGGAAGATCTCTGTTATTGGGTTCATTGTGGGAATATCCTGTAAGTTTGACGTTGTCTGATTTTGCAGGTATGACTTCGGTAAGCTCTAACTCGCTGCGTACCTCTTGGCTGTCAATTAGAGCTCTTGGTCTTCGTCTCGTAAGCGGCTTACCAGGAGCGTGTTCTTCTTCATCGGAAGATGATGGAAATAGTTGTGGAATGTCGGCGTACAAGAGGTCATGTGTACAGCACACGCTCACGTCGTCATCCTCTGAGAAGGAATCTTCAGAAGAAGGTGATTGGTGGCCAGGTTCATCTGACCAGTAGTGGAGGTCCTCCGATAAGTGTGGGGTTGAAAAATCTAGGACAGCTTGCCAGTGTTCTGAATCTGTATCGGAATCAACGGTGTCTGGTTCAGAGTCAGAGCCGGAATCTTTCTTGCCAGGAGAAAAGAAATTGTCTATTGCCTGATAAGAGTCGAAGAATTCTGCCAAGTCCTGTACGGATCTATCGAATTTTGGCGGAGCCAGAGGGATTTCTGATGTAGGTGTTGCATTTTGGGGATTGCCATGAGCGTCCAACAAATCTGATAGACGAGTAACCATTCCTCTCGGTATGGGCAGCCTAGCAATTTCTTCCTCAGTAATTCGCGATGGCACTGGTGATACAGACCGTGGTGGAGACAATCCAGATTCGGGACGCGGAGATCCTTTGCTATCGTGTGTCACATTCAATCTAAATCCAGGTGCATGACCAATGCCCGTGGGAGATCGAAGTTCCTGCGATGCCGGGGCACCTGTTATTTTCAGAACAGAACGGCGACTGTATGAGTCATGTGTACTCATACTTCTGAAATCCATACTGGATGTTACATGCTGGTAATCCATACTGTGATGAGTGTAACTTGTATCGTCAAACAGAACAGACACAGTCGGTTTAATGGGTTTAGGACGAGGGAATCGTGTTGTTTGGCGCCGATGAGGGAAGACCTCGCGGTTTATGAAAAAGTGAATAAGTGTCGCAGGATCATCAGTGACAATAACCTGAGAGAGCCGTAAGTCTCTTCTGTTCTGCTCAATCTCATCAATATCATTAGAACTGCTGCTGTCTGAGAAAGATGAGATCGAAGACAGAATTGGAGATAAACTGGTAAAACCCGAAGGCCTGTTTGTTGTCAAAGATGTTGTCAACGTTGGAGATGTGCCGGTTATGATAGCTGTCGTATACCCAGGTGTTGTGGTCTGTACCACTATAACTTGAGTTCCTGGTGGAAGGATGTTTCTTGTAATTCAGACACATTGCTACTGTAAGACGAATGGATGTTTGTGTTCGAATGATAAGGAGCAACGGTTACTGGAGTCGATGTTGACTGTTGTTTTGGAACGCTGATTGTATTATCACGATTTAACCTCAAGGTGTATGACTCTTTTGTATCAGCAGGTCGATCATCGTACCTTGTGTAAGTGTACTTGAATTGCTGTGAGGGATCAGATCTGGATTCTGAAGTGAACTCTTTTGACGTTGATCGAAGGCTATAGTCGAGCTTTGAAAATAGATTTTGAGTCGTTGGACTCAAAGCACGGTTCTCTGCAAAAGAGTCTACGTCAAAATCATCAGGTTTCATCTGACTTTGTGTGGAGAAGTCACTTTCTACTGGTCGAATTTGTTCTTCTATAACAAGAGGAGTCTTTTCGGGGCTACACAACCCAGGTGACTTCCTCGTACCTAGCTTAAGAGTGACTGGCCGGTTTGATTTAAGTTTGTCTAATCCTGGTGGTGTGTAATCAGCTTCAGGTGGATTAAATGGTGACGTTGACTGTTCACGTGTGTAGGGGAAAGACAATGGAGAGTTGGCTTCCTCACGCGTCACAGGACTAATTTGAACTTGTCGATGTTCAACCTCTACGTCAAACCCATGTTGCATGAACTTATTAGTTTGCCCATACGAGCCATTGACGACGTCATTGTTTTGAGTTTGCAATTTTCTGCTGGGCAGCGGTGAGATGCTGGTACTTTGGTTGACCATAACTGGTTGCACTTGCAGAGTGCGATCTATGCAATACAAAGGCTCATACTGAGTGAAAGAAACTTTGTGGGTTTGTGAAGCTTGTGTCCCTTCATTACGTTGATTTACTTCTGTCTGAACATTGACACTTATTTGATTGGATGGTGGACCACCTGGTAGCGTCTGCATTTCCATGATGTTTATTGCCTGCTCTGATTCAAACTGAACTGTCTTGTCCTCCATGGGAATTGTTGCTTGTACCGACATAACTTTAACAACCCTATCTCTGGGTGATGTACCACGGGTAAATGTTGACGGCTGGACTTGTGTCATAGCGTTACTTGCGGGTGGCCTCTCAGCATTTGTACCACAGGTTGTAGTCTTAACAGTAGTTTGAGTTGGCCTACTGAAGACTAACTCTTTCATCGGCGATGTTGCCTGATCAACGCAAATTGGTTTTGGAGGTATTTGTTCACGCAAATCTTTTTCAACTTCGTGTCGAATGATAGGCTCCAACTCCCGGCGAATCTTCGGTTCAAGATCACGCCTTACTCTGAATTCGATATCCTCTCTATGACGATCTTCCATTTCAAACCTAATGCGAGATTCAAATTCGATCATAAGTTCTTCTCTTACGTCTTCCATCAATTCATCACGAATGATAACTGTCATCTCATCCCTCACGTCTCTTTCCAACTCTCGTTTTACAGTCTCCTTGACGTCCCATTCGATGTCCATCCTAACGGCTTCCTTAACCTCATCTCTAATCTCCTCTCTAATTTCCTCGATGACCTCTTCGCGAATTTCCGTCCTTATTTCTTCCTTCACTTCGTCGCGTGAGCGATCAGCACTCGCGTAGGATGGAGGCATCGCCATTGAAGCATGTACCTGCGCCATTTTCACCGGTTCAATAGCTGGTTCTGCTACAACGGGGGCGTCATACTGGATACCAACATCAGTCTTGTACATGAATAGTGGTGATGTACTGCGCATAATAGTTTCGACTTGAGCTTGTGTCATGCGATCGTAATTGCGTGGCGGCAAGGTAAACGTTCCTCTTTCGAGGGTACTAGGTTTAACCTGTATTGACTTTGGTCGGCTATCAATGGTAGTCTCTGTTCCTTTTTGGATCGTCAATGGCATAATCTGTGCAGATGTATCTCTTAGGGAAAGTTCGTATTGTACACCTATGTCATCTGTAAGAGGTTCGAAATCTTCCGCTAAGATTTGCTTGTGTCGCTTGATCTTGGGAATATGGAAGGGGCGAGACAGAAAGATCTGGTGCCGACATAACTGAAATTATTTCCGCTTTCCTGACAGGTTCTTCTCCAATAAAAGATTCCAGCAATTCTTCATTAATTGCATCAGTCTGTGTTGCTGTAGACGGCCCTCTCCTCTTGGCAATAGGCGAACTTGCCTGATCTCGGATGACAGGTTTTACTTGAACTGACGTATCTTCACATTCTAATCGCTCATACTGTGTAGGCATATTAATCTGCTCCATTCTCTCATACTGCGATCCCTCATTTTTCTGCACCGGTGTTACTTGCACATTCATTTCCGTTGATTCTGGTTTGGTAGTGGAAGTATGATCTTGCATTTCTGGTTTGGCAGTGCTGGCAACACTCATGGTCTTGATGTCCGGTGTCATTTGGACGCCTGCCTCTGACTGCGGAACTCTTGTCTGCGTCATGTTTTCTGACGACTGAACCCGAGTTGATGTGCCTACGTCAGCCTTTTCGGCTTTATCTTGCCACATAATACGACGCGGCTTCTGCATCGGCACATTAGACTGAATACCAACACTTGTTTCGATACTGGATGTGTAGTTGTCCCTTGATTGAATCGCATTGGCTCAACTTGTATCGCAGTATTTAAAGTCTCAAAAACAGGATCATGTTGAACCTCACTGTCCTGCATTGGTGCCTTCTTTTCGTCTATTTCAACTTGCACTTCCGAGGTCACATATGTCACCATATCAGTGACTGTGGTCTGGTCAATTATCATAGGTTTAGCTTGGGCTGTGAAATCTACAGCAGAAACAGGCATCGTTTCAGTGTATTGATCTTTCACATCAGGGATCTCTTCAACCTGAATGGACGCATCTAGTGCAATAACTGGCGGTGGTGTACTTTCGGTTGGAATGTACGATTCTTCTTGCACAACGTGTACATCAATTGGTGACGTGGTTTGTGTTACGGAGTTTCTATATTCCTTTCTGGCAGTGTCATTCTCTTCCATTGTTTGTGTAAAAGAATCTTCTAAAGATTCAAAATCTCCAAATGTTTGTGATGTACTATCAACTACAGTAGGTCCAAAGTTGAATCTCGAGGCCTCGACAGGCGCTATCTGAGCGACTTTGATGATTTCTTGGATAGGTTCTGCTTCTAGGAAGTCAGTCTGTGCACTGGCACTGCTTATATTTGGTTCATCTGATTGTGTTCGCGCTTCACGTGTAACCGGTTCTACTTGTACACGTGCATTTATTAAGATCTTTGGGGGTTCCTTAACTTCTGGCGAGTCATGTTGCACTGAGCTATCTTTAGTGTACTTCTTTGGTGCGGTGAAACTCCTCTGAACAGACGATATCTCTGTGGGTCGAAGAGGCTCTTCGATGACTTTGACTGGTCTTTGATCTGTCTGAATACAGGAATCAATCATGAGATTTGTATCAGTTGCAGACATCTTATTTCTTTTCATTTTCGGTGATGTCTGTGTCCTTCCAATTTGAACGTCCACTGCATGCTGTGAAAATACATCCCGTGTTGTGTACGTAGCTTGAACTGCAAATTCCTTTGAAGGTGTAAGGATCGGACTATTTGCACGGTGAACAAGTTGTCCCTGAATTGGACTTGCTGCACGATCAACAAGTTGGCCCTGAATAGGGCTTGCCGCCCGATGAACGACAGGGGTTTCAATTGGGCTTGCAGCTCGATCGATTACAGGTTTGACATCGGTTTGGATCAATGCAAAAGATTTCTTCGTTGGATCAGTACTAGAGCTTTGGTTTGTCTGCTGTATACCCGCAGTCTGTGAATGACTATTTCTAATATTTTTCTTTGGCTCGTAAGTTTGTGTCTGAGCCAAGTGCGTAACGGCTGCGACATTGATTGCACGATCTTCGACATTCACTGTTGAAGTCTGGGCTTGCACGTTTTTCACAACTTTAGAAGTGTCAATAGGACTTGCTGATCGGTCGACAACGGGTTTAACATCCGTTTGAACAAACACATAAGATTTCTGAGCCCTTTCAGTACTGCAGCTTTGGTGGATCTGCTCCACACCTTTAGTTTGTGAATGCTTTTCCATTATACTTTTCTTGGGCTCGTACGTCTGTGTTTGAGCCAGGTGTGTAGTGGCTGCCACATGGATTGCACGATCCTCCACATTTATTGCCCTTGTTTGTGCATAAATGTTTTTCACATCGATCTTTGTTTGCGCATCGGCATCAACGGTAAGAGGCATGAATGCAGCTGGAGACGTTTGAACTTCTTGGACATTTGCTATTCGAATAATTTCAGAAGTAAATTGTGGGATTTGGATCCGATCTTCCGTTTGTTCCGCTACCAATTCCATTTCATCATCGGAATAATCTGATTCTGTAAAGAAAATTCCTGGTTCGGTCTGGCTTATGGAATCCATGACTTCAATATCCGTATCAGAAGAGCTATCAGACACAATAACTACAGGTTCCGTCTGAGTCTTGGTATCCACTCCACTGTCTGAATCATACATATATGAATATCGACCAGCTTTAATGTCTTGCATCTGTTCTGGTATTATCTCAGGCTTTTCCTCTGGGATCTTCCAATCCGTTTGTGCCACAGCATTTCTCTGAACTGCGGCAACTTGAACCCAATTATCAAGAGTGTCCTGTTCATATTGTGTCCATCTGTTCAGCACGTTTTGTATCGTTTGTGTTGAAGCCATCAACCCACTTGTAGTATCAGTTGACATTCCTCGTGTTTTTACCTCGGGAGACACTTGTGTTTGTTTCCAACTCTTAGGCAAGACGTCTGAGTTAGTACCTGAATCTTTCATATCTTTTATCAAAGTCATTGTATCAATGTCACTCATATCTGGAGCTGCTTGTGTCTGAGAATTCTTCTGAAGAAGTGGCTCCAACTGGATGGCTACTGCTTGAAGTTGCTTTTTGATGGTTCCAATATTTTGATGCCGTGTCTCTGGCTCCACTTGAATCATAACACTTTTTTGGTTATATTCATACTGGGATATAGAATCCACTGTAGCGACTCTATCCGCTTGAGTATAACTTTCTCTTGTGGGAATACTAAGGGTAATAGGTGCTTCAACTAGCTCAACCGTTTCACGAGCGACAAATTCTTGAATTGGTTCTTTGGGCACTTCCTTTATCTCGGGTTCCCTTGACGTTATTTCAATTGGAGACAATGAAAGCACGTTTCTTCTAGCAGGTGTTGTGAATGCATGACGTACATCTGGTTTTGCCTGGTTTGTAAAATCAGCACAGTCGGGCCTTACTTGAATTCCGGAATCGGTTTCTTTGGGCGCCATTACCTGTGAGTATTGGTCTACTAATTTCTGCTTCATTGTGACAGATCCGGTTGTTGTTACAGAAGGTTTGAACATCATTCCAAAATCATATGCCGTTGGTACCTCTTCCTGCACTTGAATGCCAATCTCTGTACCGAAATCTGGTATTGGGCTCTCCACGGGTGAAGTCGATCTTTCGGTTACCTCTGGCTTAAACTCTTTTAAGTCTGATCTAATCTTAGCGCTCGTCTCCGGGGCCTTCAAAGTTATAACACCAAGTTGCTTTGGAACTTGGAGTTCTTCAACATTCACCTGAGGTTGCTCAACATTAGTTTTAGGGCTCTTCAAGGTTATAACACCCAGTTGTTTCGACACTTGCGGTTCCTCGTCCATCTTTTTATATTTCTCATGCTTTTTAAATCTCCTTTCAATGGTGTCTTCAACGTTCCTTACCACAGTCGACCATGGAAACATGGGACCAGTTGCCTTTTCTTTTGACACTGGTTTAACTGCCATCTTTGGAGTTGGAGATTTCCTTCCTGTAATCTTAAAGAAACCCAGAGATTTGGCTTTTGGTTCATCTTTTGGCATGGCTAATTGGGACTGGAGATCTCTGATAATCTGCCGATATTCGTTCTCTACCGAGTCTCTTACAGTGGTTAGAATTTCACCCCAGGGTTTTGCTGCTTGTGTTCCACTGTCAGTGGTCTTAGGTTTGTTCATAGGGGCTTTCTTGGATTCTTTCAGTTTAAACACAGCAACGGTCGGCGTGCTCTTGCTTTCCGGCTCGGTCAATCTATGTTCTAGTTCCTTTATTGTCCTGCGATATTCATTTTCTAGTATCTCCCGTACATCGCTCACTACTCTCGACCATGATCTGTCCGGCTGTGTGTCTTGATCTTCCATCTGCGGTGTCTCACATTGGGTAAATGCGGCGACAGTTTGTGGAATAGGTGCCTTGGGTCGACCTTTTAACTTGAATACTGCTACAGTCGGCGACGTTTTACCAAAGTCAGGCTCGTCTATCGGGTTTTCTGCAAGTTTTGTTTCCAGTTCGATTATAGTTCGCCTGTATTCGTTTTCAAGTATCTGCTTCATGTCTTTAAGAATGGCATCCCAGGATCTATCGGGTTGTGTGGTTTGTTCTTCTGTTGGTGTTTGCTCACTTTGTGTAAAACTATCTGCCTTTGGTTGATCTTTTGCACCCTTCAACTTTACAACACTCATAACTTTAGGATCTTTGTTCTCATTTGCCTTTTCTTGTTCGTGTTCCCTCTGAACTTTTGTGCGATATTCGTCCATTGCGTCATCTTGAATTTTACGCACCAATTGACCCCAAGGAAGTTGTGATTGTGAGCCACGACTCTTAGTCAGCGCTACAGCAGGTTTCAGATCTTTCAGTGGAGCTTGTTTTATCTTTATAAGTGCCTGTGCAGGTTGTTGCTGTTGTCTACGTAAGGTACTCCTAATCTCATCTTCAAATTCACTCATCATTTGTCTCCAAGAAAAATCCGGTTGTGTCGCCTTGTCTTGAACATTCTTATGGGATACAGGGGTTGATAACTTAATTACTCCTACATTATTTACACGTGGCTCTGAAGACTCTTTAGGTATTGACTCTCTGGGCCATTTAACAGGTCTATGTGTTTTCCTGTATTTTTCGTCAATGACGTCTTCTATATCCTGCATCACCTCAAACCATGTTTTCTCTGGTTGTGTACCCGAATCTTTTACAATCCCTTCAGGACGTTTCAATTTGATCTTTCCTACATCTTTAGAAGCACCACGCTCGGAGGATTTCTTTGATACTTCTTCCTCCACACATTCTTGCAACTTATGTAACAATTTATTCCATGGGACATGCGGTTCTGTGGTTGCATCTTTCTTTTGTATCTTTGGTGTTTGTTTTGGAGAGACTAGTTTGACTAGTCCAATAGTTCTTTCTGGGCTCTGTAGTCTTCTTTCTGGACTCCGCACTCTTTCTTCCGGGTTCCTGCCTCTTCTCTCTGGACTCCTGATTTTTCTTTCAGGACTCGTTACTCTTCTCTCTGGACTCCGAACTCTTCTTTCTGGACTCCTATCTCTCCTAGTTGGAGATGAAGTATGTTGCAATCGCTCTGATCTTGTGGGTCTGGGACTTGAGGGTGGACTGACAAGTTTAAGAATACCGATGGTATGCATCTCTTCCGTATCGAGCGTATTGCTATCAGGGTGATCTCCATTCAATATTGGACTAGAATAGCCTTGGTCACTGCTTAGAGTTTCTATTTCAGCGACAGTCACGGGAGAAACAAGTCTGATAACACCAATGGTTGGCAGCGGACCTGGCTCATCCTCTCTCCGTGGACCTCGAACAGGTACAGATTTTGACCGTCTTTTACGTCTCTCGCTACTACCTCTTTTGGAAGATCTGCTTGTTTCTCGTACCATGTTTGCAGGCCGTTTTGCATCGACCTCGTCATCTGTTGACACACTGGTATAATGATCGGAAGACGTTGATCGCATAGAATCTGAAGAGAGGTGAGTACTGGGTTGGTCTTTAAATCGCACTTGCTTCTTAGACATTGTGGACGATATGGTCCCCGATTCATATGGTTGTAACAGTCGAATGATACCTGTAGAGAGAGAACAAATGCAATCACATATTACAATTACTTCAAGTGTTTAGATAGCATTATTTTCAAGTCAGCGGTTGTTTAGTTTTATGATTCTTTTTAAGATGAATAAATGTCAATTCTACCTCCAATGATTCTTTTTAAAATGAATAAATGTCAATTCTTCCTCCAATAGAAATATCATAAATTTTTAAACCATTTCTTTCGTCGTACCAATTTTTACTATCACATGGAATTTGCGTGTTTGGATATGGAGTTGCCAACTGAGGCGCAAGCAGATCATCCGCATATCATCCACTAATTTCCTATTACAAAATTGGCAATACGTTTCACATGATGCCTATGATTCTGACATCTGCAAACCGGATATTGCTTCTAGATTGGGCGTTTGTTTGCTAATTATATATACTCATGAATGAAAAAACACCAGTTAAAGAATAAATTGCGTTATTTAAATGGGATACCAAAGGATAAATATAAGTACACCTACTGCGATGCAATGAATACGGTGAAACCAGATTGGGTATAAAGTTTTCCACGATGGTCTTTTCTCTATTTCTTTGCATTTTTGCGTTTGTTTTGATTTTTAAAAGTTACGTATTATTTATAAAGAGTAAGCCTAAGATAAAAAATGTTCCCTTATATTGAAAATATATTCATTCTACTGTCACTTCTACTCATTCAAAAATAATTTGGGTGTTTAGAATGTACATAATTCCGAAAAACAAAAATAAACATATTCTGGAGTAAAAATGAAGAGGCTGTTTTTGCGATATTAATTATTTCAATACATGTTGAAATGGGGGCGTTTTTTTAAATATGAGTATAATATAATTACAGCAGCTAGCCCTGAAACAGCGTGATAAACTTTAAGGTGCCACATTAAGGAAACTATTCGATATGCTTATCGCGTGTTGATTAAATCCAGGAGTGTGGTGGACATTTCAGGAAAAAAGAAATCCTTTATTGAAATTACATTAACAAAAAATATGAGAGGAAAATAAAGCATGAAGATTGGCCTCATCGGGGCCGCACATTTTGTTGTATAAACCACATTAAAATGTGTAAGCATAGTAAGGTATAGTAAGACATAGAAACACATTAAATATTTTTAAATTTGGTGGTAAATATTTTTTCGTAAATTAAGTAAAAAAATTACGTATTCGGAAAGATAAGAGTGTTCAATGTATATGCCTTGTTAGTAATATTTATTTATGTATGTTAAATCGTTCCAAAATATCTACTTTACAGATTTTTCCAGTTCTTGGACCATTATTTAAAATTTATACATTGAAAAACAAAACTGAAAACAGAAACAAGCAAACACCCAACCCAAAAAACAAAAGTAAAAAAAGATAAGCACCTTTTGACTTCTTTGAAGCATTTTTTAAGACTCCCAGAAAAAAAATCAATGAATGACCGTTCTCTAAATGACCACAATGCATTATCCAGGGGATGCAATCAAACCAAAAGTTGGGCGTGCACTAGCCACGTAGTATAGAGATCCTTCCTTCACAGCCTTTTTAAAGAAATATTAGCACCATTTTTGAAGGGCGCCCCAAATTTCAACATTTTGAGATTTGGGCACAAGTGATGTGCGGAATGACTATGAAGCCAAACCTGTGAACGATAAAGCTCACACATGTGTAGTGCCTCAAAAGAAGGAAATTTTGTAATTAATATAGGGATCCCCGATAATAATTAATATCGACTGGAAACCCCAAATTTACATCCTTCCTGTGTGAAATTGAGACATCTCACTAAATACCATTATAGTTGATCAGTGGTGACCAGCAGAACAGCTGATCGATGAGTACGGATACTAGATGCACAAATTCTATTGGATGAGCAAAATTTGGCGTTCCCCCCCAAGGGAGCCCGTTGTTGATTATTATCGGGGATCCCCGATATAAGTACCAAAAGTTATTCTTTGTAGCAAATACGAAATTGAAGCATTACCGTTGCAGGTATAGTTTACTGGCCATTACCAACACAGATTGCAGAAATGCAAACAACTTGAAACTGAGGGCGCCCTTCAAAAAACTGTGGCTAGTACTGCTTTAATGGTGAATTCGTGGAAGAAGTCAGGCAAATCAATTATTTTGCGTGCAGCGTTGTTATCAATAAAACGCAAGAGTAGTATGGAAAACCAAATATATTAAAAATAAAACTCTTTCAAAGTACTTCATATTTCACGATGCTTTTTTAATCCCATTCACATGTCGACACTCCTCGCCCAGAGATTAGGCATTTATTTCCAAGTGGTCCGATTTGTGAAATCAACGATATCTAATGAACATGAATGGAAAGGTTTGTTTGACAGTCAGTAGAGGTGAGAGTCTCTTAAGGGAGGACAGCTGTGACAGGATTGGGCTTTAGTACTGCCAATAGGGCGATTTCACGAGAGTCAATAGGTTAACTTGGCCGACCTGCCTCCAGAAACCAACACAAGCATTGCAGAAAATACACAAGGAATCACCTTGCAGAAATAAATGAAAGTTCAGGTGAACCAGGTGCATGTATGTATTCTTCTCATGCTTGGTGATCTGGAGGGACAAACAAAAAGTCCATACAACATAGCTCTGTGCAAGGGCCCTATAGGCCACATGGACCTTCATTAGAGTTGGCACAAAATGTTTTGATGGTTTTAGGAACCATGCCCTGCTAGATTCGAAAAATCTCCATGATGTTAACTTGGCGTCTTGAGCATTTTGAGATGGGGAAGGGGTAAATATATAGGGGTAAAATTTGTAATTTCATACATGGTTAAAAGTTATAACAAATGTTAAGGTGAGATTATGGGACAATCAAATCCTTAATCAAATAGACACCTAGTAATTGCATTATTGTGTTCAGAAAAATCGCTTTAAATCCTACGTTTTTATTGATTTACGCTGTAGTATGTACAATACTCTACAACTACAAGAACTAATCTACATTACAGCTAAGGGCTGACTCAGAGATTTCTGCCTGAATTTTCTAACAATCGTGTTTTTGCATAAACATACAAAATACTTGCCCCCATACTAATCACTATGTGAAACATTTAAGTTCAATTCGATGTCCTTCATAGAAAATCGCATCTTTGTCATAAATTTGCGGATCCGGATATACAGTATTCTGTGGTACTATACTGTTACACAACATATAAATGCTTACTACATCAAAACAAAACAATTTAGCAGTTTAGGCGACCATCTTGAATTTTAGTTGAATTTTTTTATTGATAAATAAATATATTGAAACCCCTGAGTCTGCCTTCAAAGGAGACAAGAAGAAACAGTAGTAACTTACCAATTGTTTCAACACCAGGTTCTTTCTTTTGTCTTCCGCTTCTTCGAGTGTCCTCGTTGGAGAGCGTAGACGTATGTGTCTTTTCTATTGTGGCTTGTGCAGAAGTGTCTCTTGTATCTTTTGGTCTTCCTCGACAACGATCACAGGTGATATCTTTGGACGAGATTGGGTGAAGAGCCATGAGATCATCATCATCCTCTCCTGTACTTCCCGGAGCAGGTGCAAGGCGGAAGTGTGTATCATGGTACATGGCTTTGTCAAGCAATTCTGGTCTTTTGGATCGCACGTGGCCAACTATTGGAGCACCTTCGCGATGCCCAGATTCAGGGCTCGGTACTCTTTCACTGGTATCCGGTCTGACAAGTTTGATATAGCCTACGACTGGTTCAGGAGAACCTGGTCGATGTGAAAGAGTTTCTTCACGCTGTTGTTTTATAATTTGGTCATTCTGTCTTGCAGTAGGAGCAGCAGCTGCTCTCATGGCGAGTACTTTAGCGCCTCGATAACCGGTACTATATCTGAACCGATTACCAAAATCCGGCATTTGGGTGTCATCTGCCGGGGTGTCGCGTTCTAGGAACACTTTTCCCATTTTAGCTTTGTACGTTGCCCTACTGAAGGAACCGTTCCATTCCCCGTGTTTTTCACTGAGGTGTTTGAGTTCTCCATCGCTTTCCCCGTAATCGTACAGATCTTCATCACTACTGTCTGATCGTACAGGTGGTGCCGACTTGCGGAAAATAAAATTACCGGTGGCATCGACGTTGACGCCGTTCTGCTGCAGTTCACCTGTACCTTCTGAGGTACTTGGACATTCGATCAAGAAGTTATCATCAATAGAGATTCTTGTATCGGGGTCTGCGTAGTCGTCCCATTCCATATCAATTACCGTGTTGTCTTGCGTTACCAATGTTCCTTTTGGCCTTCGGTGATAGTCATCGTCATCCAACCTTGTTCCTGTGACAATCTCACGTTGCATCTTTCCCCCAACACCAGTGATATATCTGTAAGTAGAGAGATCACCATTTTCGCTTTCACTTAATGATACAGAGTCGGGAGTTTGAAACCCGTGGTTATGATATCCGAACTTAGCTGAAGAGAAGTTAATAGATCCAACACCATCTTTTGGCGCCTTTAAAATCGGGAATTCGTCGTCATCATCCAGATCAATACTAACCATAGAGGCGTCATCATCATATTACCATTTTTGTTGAGAATTTGATCGACTCTGTTGTCCCAACCGCTGTGGTAGCTGTAAATTGTAGGAAATTCCGGAACGTAATTATCTGCTTCGTCTATTACAACATTGCCCTTCCCCTTACTTTTAGGGGCCAAAGACGTCCGAAATAAACCAGGAGCAAACATGACCTTGTCTTCTTTGGTTTCACTGATATTATATACCTCACTTTTCTTTTCCTCCCTTTTCTTTTCCTCCTCTTTTTGTTTTTGTTTCGGACCCCCTCTATAGCTCCAGCTTGTTGCATGGTAATCCTTAGGCTGAGCTAAACATTCCTCACTACTGAAATCACTGTTGGAAGACGTTAATGTGGAACATCGTTTCTTCCAGCAATAGCGGTACAACAGCAAGATTGCAAGTTCAACGAGGAGTGTCCCGATGAGGACAGCAAAACAAGCGCCCACTAAGGCGCCCACCGTTACTGTTCCTGAGCACGTGTCCGGACATGGCGCAGCTTGTGAGGTTGCAGGAGGCACGAGGATGACAAGAATCACGACAATAACACCAATATAAGTACCAGACGAGACCATCTTGAGTTTTTGTGACAACAGGCTGTTGCTGGAAGAGAACTGGGCTTATGACCTACATCTGGAATAAGATGATTTGCGCTTCAGTATCTGAAAAATTAATAGAAAGAGAAAATCGTTTAATATAGCTTAATATCATAGTCTATATTTTTTCTACCGCCTTTTAAAACTACAATCTTGGAATTAAATACTTGGAACACTCACTGCCATTTTCTACATTGCTCACCCAGGTTAGAGTAAGAGCCTGCAAGCTCATGTTATCACTCAATTGAAAGCGTTGCAATCAATGTTGCGGAAATTTGCAAGACTGCTGATAACAATACCTCAATCAACATTAGATGGGGAGACGGGGAGACAGTTTTCAAAAGTCTTTCAAAGTGTTCTAACAATTATTTCCAAGATCGTAGACCTTGTCAATCTTAACAGCGATCAAGAACTTGTAGTTGTTCAAATAATTTGATTTTTAAAATGTTTCAACGTTGTACAGCACATTCAAAGTTTTTAAATTTGTTCTGTGATATTTATGGTAAAGGTTTAATGTTCTTTCATGTGTGTGTATGATCATCACCAATTGGCCATATTACCGGATCCGGCAATGCTTAGGATTTTGGAATTTAAAGTGACAGGAGGAGATTTTTTGAGGATACAAATTTCTCTCAAATTGCACTGGATTGATTGTAGACCACCTACCAAAAACGTTTCGAAGGTTTATTGGACAAACAAGTACAAAAGAAAACCTCAAACCGTAATTTTGAACTTGCCTGACTTTCGTAATTTTCCCCATAGAACACTGTGCTTTGACCTTCTGTCGTGCACGACAGAAAGTACTAAATCATCATCTTATTACATAAAGACAGCGCATTCGGCTTATTCACCTCAGGTGTGATCTAATACATTGGAAAGCATTCCAAATATGTAAAAAACCCGAGTTCGAAAAAAATTGGGGGCGCTTCTTTCTGGAAATCTCCTCATGTCTCTTTAAGACTTTCTTTTACATTAAATATACATTTGTATTTCGTTTAAGCTGGACGAATTTCGGAATACTTTATTGTCAATTTTGAGAAATATGTTTTAGTTTGAACAAGTTGACATATGCAATACATTATTGAATTTTGCTACTTAGCCGTGAGGATATTAGTGTTTTGTCATCTTTTTAAAACAATAGAAACGTTAATTAGATATTTTTAATTAAGGTAATGAGCTGCTGCTTTGGGCAAAATAATACATTATGAACAACCAAGTTACTTCCTAAAGCAAAAACAGACAATAAATTGTAAATTTAATATCATAATGAGATTTCGAAATTCAAATGTAAATATATGTGCGCATCGTCTTCATCGTGGGATTGACCTGACCTTGCCGGATCTGGCAATGTGTTAGATCTGTGTCCTATATTAGATTTACGCACTGTGATATTTTTACCACTTCAGGTAGTCATACGGAATAAAGCTCATGTACTTTTAACTACACTAGTTATTGTGTGCATGAGCTTTATTCCGTATGACTACCTGAAGTGGTAAAACTATTACAGCGGCTTTATAACTCAAGCAGCAGCTGCTTGCTGGATGCGCCCAGTTTATTCCGGTTGGAACCACAGCAGCCAGCATAGTCTTCCCAAAGTCCCGCTGTGCATGGATTGCACCAACATCAGGTCACGCACTGCTGCCATTTCAAAACACAGACATTTACTTCGCATTTCCCAAGAAAAATCGATGACCGTGTAGGATTTTTTTTGTCTAAAATGGTTCCTTTTATACCACCCGAATCCGTTCAACAGAAAAACTTCTAACCGGTCACATATTTTTGTTTTAAAACCTTATAATTAAACCCAAATATCAAATTTCCACAGACGCCTACTAAAGTCTGTTGTAGAGACTCTTATTTGAACAATGACACTCATAACAATAGCTCAGCGGGATGTTGTCGGCTGCTGTGGGTTGGAACTGGTTTCTATCGTTCTAAGCAATGGAACACGGTACAACTGCAATGAAGGGCCAGCCAGCCAGCGGCTGAGTTTTGAAGTCGCCCCTTACAGGCTTACCGAATCTGGTAATCGATCTGGACTGGTAATACAGTTTCTACTTTTTGAAAAAAAAAATATTACTGTAATTATGGTAAATAACTACATTGACAAACACATCAACACGATAACAATGAAATTCACATTTTTTATTATCTTTGTTGATCTGTCTTGCACACATATTTATACAAATATTGACTGTCCATGATGGACATAGTCAAATCTATTGACCCGAGGTGATCTCGAGGCCGTACTAGTAGTACGGTCTCGAGATCACCGAGGGACAATAGATTTGACTATGTCCCGAATAAGGGGCAGTTAATATTTGTTTTATATACCTCATAGATAGATCCTTTCTGCTGCAGTAACGAGACTACAGCTAGGGCAGAAAATTACTATACCGGTCAAAGAGTTACTATACCGGTCCAAAAATTACCATACCGGTCCAAAAAATTACTATACCGGGCAGAAAGTTACTATACCGGGCAAAAAAGGTACTATACACGTTTTATGCGAAAATAGTGAAACTATACTATGTCATGTGACTTTCATTTAACCAATCAGATGACAAGAATTTATCTATATCTATGAGGTATAGCCCTATAAATAGCTTTAGTTGTTACCGGCCGTCCGTATCTAATCAGGGCTAAACACATGTTTGAAAGCATTTCAAAGTTGGACGAGTCATGACCAAAATTGAATTTTGAAGTGGACAGCTACTCTCTAAACTACTACAAGTTACTCTATGAGAGTGACTCTTTGAAAGCATTTCAAAGTTGGAAAGTCCAGCTGAACTAAATATTCTTTTTTGAAGTGGAGCTACTCTCTAAATACTAGCAAGTTTTACTCTTTGAGAGTGACTACAGGGTCCACTCTGAAAAGAGTGAAATTTGACACCTTTCAAAGAACATTTTGGAAATCAAATTTTCTCTCGATAATTTATAAAATGATGACATTTTTAGGTAATTGTCAAGAGTAAATTTGACCAGAAAACATTTTTCGAAGGGTGTTAAATTTCACTATTTTCGGAGTGGACCCTGTAGTCACTCTGAAATACTGAAATTCACTCTTTTGCATTTAGAGGGTTCACTCTTGACATACAGGATTTCCAACTTCAGTGTGAACTCGCCCTTCCAATTGGGACTCGGATACAACCGAGGTGAAAGGAAGAACAGTCCCCCTGGAGACACGGTCCGCCTCCCGTAGACAATAACGGAATAAACGTGAAAGAAATATTGCGTGTAGAGTGAAGTGCCCTATAAGTGGATCGACTGCGGTTCCTTTCACACCGGTTATGACCGGTCGTGACTGAAATTCCCCAAGTTTGTGTGAACAGGCCCAATAAGTCGCCCAGATCCGAGATATAGACAGAAGTTTAACAAAAGTGCAGGCGCGAGTTATTCCGCTTTTGAGTAACACATTATCACTACGAAATACATGCAGTACTTTTACACTTTACCAGTTTACCTACAAAAATCTGCACATATAGCATGAAGATGTATGACTTTTCAAAATTCTCCCAGTGTTTGTTTCTTTTTTGTCATGTCGTTGCATTGTTTCTTTTTGATTAGTGTCACTTTTGAAAAAAGAATGTCTTCCAATGATGAAACAATATTTAAAAAGCCACGATCAGTCATTTTTTTCCAAATTCAAAATGCCCATTTTGTCTCTAAATTACTAGTCTTATATCAACACCGTATATTACTGTTCTTTGTGAAAAACAGACACTAAAGCATTTAGAAGCGGTCTGGAAGATACTATTTACGACTGTTTTAAAAGTCGGATCCCGACTTTTATTAGTAAACAATGCATAAAAAATCATCATTAGCCACTTACAAGAGCCTTTACTACAACAATTTCCAATACAACAGTGCAAAAATGGTGTTTGATGAGAAATAGGGGCGCGATTTGTTTATATAATAAAAAAATCGCTGATATGTGACTTAAAGTTATAGTAAAACTGTTTAAAATTGAACATAATAGTGTAACAGTTTATTTCCCTGTAAACCAAATGTCGGCAAAATTCCAAAAAGATATTTTTGCCGTCTACATATTTCAAATCCCGCGTCACATTGCGGGGCATGCATTCTAGGCATTTTCTTATAACCACTATGAAGTAGGCTTAAACTGTGCAAAGCGAGCATCTTGCTTTGAAAGAGTTTTGGATCTTCCATCGAGCACCATGCAGACACTGCGCCGTTTTCAAATGTTCGCTTCATTTTCGAATTGTACCCTGCCTGTAGTTATACTTATATTTATACTAGAAGTGGCAAAGTTAAGTGCATAATAATCAAACTGAGATTTTATGACCAAATTGGTTCAGGTTAAGACTGACTGATCAGTTTGTTGCACTTTTCTTAGGGTATTGACAAATTGTATCAATGGTG
This sequence comes from Ophioderma brevispina, assembly GCA_023653785.1. Lineage (NCBI taxonomy): Eukaryota > Metazoa > Echinodermata > Ophiuroidea > Amphilepidida > Ophiodermatidae > Ophioderma > Ophioderma brevispina. The sequence goes on from JAMKCH010050627.1 coordinate 29,474, forward strand.
GTGAAAAAGTTTGAAAAGCAACTAGAGAATAAGCGTTCACCATACACTACATCATTAACAAGGGATAAAATCCTTGAAACTTTGATCCCTCAAAAATTCTTTTCATAATGTTCAGCCATGGATGCAGTTTTCGGATATAAAGATAAAATACAGTTTAGTTTAGGTTTTTGTGGTTCACTGCGAACCTTTTTGTTGCTGGGCAGGAAAAGTCAGAAATCTGATGTCGTAGGCGGTTCTTGTAAGTTGCGTGAATGAAAGCATAGTTTAACGTGAGACTCAGAGCTATACATTAATTCCAAATTTACCATTATGGGGCATTTTGTTAGCAAAATTATTAGTCTAGCGGTAGAACTCATACGACCTTGCATTTGACAAGAGTCTGCACGAAATATTTTGATGGTTTCTAGGTAACATTGACCTGCTGATTCCAAATCCCGATGATGCAACTTTGACATCCTTGAGCATTTTGAGATAGGGAAGGGGGTAATTTAACAGGGGTAGAAATTGAAAATGTTTCATACCGGGTTGTACAGATACGTTCCTCTGGTCCTATTATATGGATTAAAGGAATATAGTTTGCTATACCTACAGGACAAATACTTTTACCCAATTTAAGCTCATTGTGTTCAAATTTTTAGAATACACAGACTCTTCTCAAATGACTCAAATCCTTCATACTGTTCGATATTAATGTTAAATACATGTATTTTATTTGATTTTTGGAGTATAATTAAAGCAATAATAGCACATTTTTTTCCAAAAATATTGAGATTTTACACGAGAATGAGAATGCTAAGAAATGCGTATTTATTATAAAATAAGCGATTTTGTAATTAGAATTGGGATCCCAGATTGGACTTAACGGCAGAGCTGGAAATGCTACGTTTATGTCCGTCCATGATGAAATAGTGCCACCTCGAGAAGATAACCTCTAACTTGACTTGCCTGAACCAATAAAACAACTAATGGATGAGCGTAGACACGTACATGGCGCTATTTCCCGGCTATTTCACATTGGAAGGCCGTTTTCAGCACCCGTTGAATTATTATCGGGATCCCCGATAATAATTATTCTAATTACACAATTCCTTCGTTTGTGACACACAGACATTTTCGAGCTAAACCATTCACAGGTATAGTTTACTAGCCAGTTACCAATGCAACCGTGTAAAAATCTCAATTTTTTTGAAAAATTGGGGGCGCTCTTCAAAAAAATGTGCTAATATTGCTTTAAGCTCGAAATGGTACGGTGTTATATGTGTTGCAAACGAAGGAATTTTGTAATTAGAATAATTAATATCGGAGATCTCCGATAACAATTCAACGGCTGCTGGAAACGGCCAATATGAAATAGCCAGGAAATAGCGCCAGGTTAGAGGTCATGCTCTTTAGGTGGCACAAAACCATGGCAGAGGCCATCATGGAAGGACATAAACTTCGCATTTCCAGCTCTACCGTTAGGTACAATCTGGGACCCCAATTTTATTTACAAAATCGCTTATTTTATGATAAATACGCATTTTTGAGCATTCTCCTTCGCAGGTATATTCTTTGATAGGGCCCACAGGGTCTACGGCAGCACTCAATCCTCTGCCAAATACATTTGAGCTGATTAACATAAATGTATATTACCTGATGTAACATTCCCATACAAACAATTTGAAAACAATTTGAAACAATAACATTCCCATACAAACAGTTTGAAAACAATTTGAAACAAATTGGATCATTTGAAATATTGACCACATGATGACCTTGAAAAGTTTTGGTCTGTCCTGCAAATACAAAAGGTTGTAGATATAACAAACTATACTTTTTTATCCTGACCAGAGGAGCATGTCTTTTACCTCCCTATGAAACATTTACAAATCTTACCCCTGTTACTTTTCTCCCTTTCTTATCTCAGTATGCTCAAGGATGACAAAGTTGCGTCATCGAGATTTGGAATCAGCAGGTTAATGTTGCTTAGAAACCATCAAAACATTTTGCGCAGAGTCTTTTGCAAGGATAGCCTTATTGGAGAGGAAGGGCATTGGAATCGTGCTTTAAGTCAGTACAACAAACTAAAACGCACATCAGTTCTGTCATTTGAAATAGAGAGGGTCTTATGGTCAGGGATGACGAACATCCCATTTTGGTACAAATGTTTACTTGAATACTTTAAGTAAAAAAAATACCGACTACAAGGCTATTTTTGACCAAAACAATATAATTTTTTGTTGCAATTGCATGAGAACCATTACAGAGATATCAAACTTCAATTTGTTGCACAATGGGTGGTATGATTATGTTTTTAAAGAAAAGGGCCATCAGGTTTAAAATCTCAAACACATTTGGGTACAAAAACGACATTTCGGGTAAAAAGGATTTGCATATTTGCCCTTTATAATGAATGTTCTTTACATTAAACTAATTCTAAAACAATTTGGACACTTCATTAACGAGGTTTAACATTAAATAACAAAGTAAACAAAACTTTATTTCAGCCGGGTTTTTTGTCTTGCAATCAACGTATTATTAACTATGATTATGTAGATTACAGAATAATAAGAAAATTACTGTCTCTTTAAAATAAAGTTATGTTTGAAATTGGATTAAGGTTAGGGACTACTATAAATGGCTTGGAATAATCAATTTTCAATTTATCAATGATAAAAATATTCTTTCTTGCAGCTATAATTTGTTTTTTATTTGCAATTTTAAGTGTGAAACACATAAGCAAATATTACGCTGCGCAGGTGTTTCCCTATTACAAAACATGTAAAATCGCCATGCAGATGATCTTTAAGGCATATTCTTCGAATATTATAATACGAAATTTTTGAGGTTGAGTAAGATCATTTTTGGTAAGGACAGACACAAATAATATTAAAATAATAATGCAAATATTTAAATTCTTCTACAAATTCCTTATATGTTTTCTATTGATCCTCAAGCGGCAATTTTAACTGCCAACGGAATCATCCCCTTTCAAGAACGTGTACGCTAACATTTAATATTATCTGAAGCTCAATATTGACGAAGCATTAACAAAATATTTTCAGCCATTTTCTCCCATTACCATGATTACTTTTGATATCTGTAATAGGCGAAAAGCAAGTGTTTCCATAAAGAAAACCTATTTTTACTCACGCACTTATCCAACATACTTGTTTCAACATAACTAAGCTATAGGTCCAGAATTACGAAAGTATTTTATTTGAGTATCTGACTCTCACTGTACTCCCTAAAACTAATGTCTTGAATATGTCTTGGCAATAAAACCGTCTTCAGCAATAGAAAAGGAAGGGTTAAAAAAAGTTGTTACAGAAATGTGTCAGAAAAAGATAACCTGCAAAACAAGTTTAATTAATGCACAAAATGATTTTCTGATATTTTATGTGTTTTCAAATAAATAATTAAAATATGTTTGGAAGTTACTTATTCCACTAAACGTCAGTGTTTTTGGGTTATTTACAATATTCAAAATAATCTGAACATTCCGTCCCATATCAAGCTTAATACCCTATTGAACAATCCAAACTATGTTAGTTTCGCATTGCAATGACAGGCCAAATTTGGTGTAGATCGTGGAATAAACACGGATCTGGATTAAAGTTATGACAATAACAAAGGATATTCTCTATTGGTTTTGAGAGACTATGATACATCGAAATAAGTGCTAAAAAGTGAAAATGCACAATCGACAAGTCTGACTTAGGTCACTTCTGGATCCTCAAAAATTAATATGGTAATTAATGATTTGGTATTAATTAGCTGCAATTCCGTGTTATAAATCAGGCAGAAAATTTATCAGAAAAGGGGGTCTGTACTATGGCTTTACCATTAAAATCCCTGTTGGATTCAGAAAACAATAAATAAGAACAACATTTCAAGTGAAGGTGGTTTCGGGTCCATTGTCATTAATGTTTAATCTCGCACAAGGATATTTCCCTCCGGGGATGGGATTCTGGCGAGAGTTCTTGTATAAAGTTTGTACACGCTCAAGCTACATACACTATAGACGCCGGTACGACCTTTTGGTATGTTTGTGGTTCCAAATTGTACAAAAAGGGAAAAGTACAATAAGCTGCAAATCACGCAGAGATTTATGCCAAATAATACGACAATAATAAATGGCTAGGTTTCCGGAGAAAGAAAGGCATTGTTGGAATAAGCAAACCTAAAATTCCATACCGAATTCCCACGTGAGAACTTATATTTGGACATAATATAAACAGTGCATTCTTTATTTATTAGACCGATATTAAGAGTAGTTGACTGTTATCAAAATGATTATTATACTGACATATGTTTAATTAATCCTAAAATAGGAAACTGTTACTAGGTTACAGTAAAAACGATGACGTGGTTAGAGTATAGGTTAGAGTATATCGTTTTCTACTGATTTAAAACATCCTTTCTTTGAGTAGGCGAACCTAAAATTCCATCGCGAACGTCCAGGGTGAGAGGTGATATTTTGTCTATTTAATACAAGAACTTTTGACATATATTTTTAGAACGTTAGTGACTTTATAGAATAAACTTACAATTAAACATGTTTAATTATTCCTAAATTTGTAAACTTTAATACCGTAAAGTTACGGTAAAATGGTTTGGGAATAATTGAAGTAGATAGAGTTATAGGTTACCTATGATTTTTTCTATTGATATAAAATCGCCCTTTTTAGGAAAGGCTACACACTAAAAATACGAGTCAAATAGCAACCAACTAAAATTAAAATTGACCCCATTTGAGACCAAAAGACTTTTATGTGTCTCATTTAACCTATAAAATAGTTGTTTTTATGCTAAATGAGGTCATTTTATTTTAGTCGGTACATAGTTGACCCCGTATTTTTAGCTTGACTCAAAATCAAGTCTTTTAGTTATTCAGAAACTTGTGTGTATAGAAGTTCGAATTTGAACAATTAATGACAAATGTTTTGACAGCCAACACCTAGAGTCTATTTGCTTTAGTCCACCTCCGTGACGGTCACTTTTACAATACAATGCATGTGAAGTTGATAATTGTTTGGAATAATGGCGTCGCAACTCTTTTTGCCTCAAACTTCCAAAATGTCACAGCCCAAAAACGAGGATAAACTTAATTTAAATATCTGCACTTTCTTTTCCCCCGCAACTGATAGAAGCTACATGACGCCCTCATTTATAAAACAATCGTTAGTTTCAATGTTTTTGTAATTGGCAAGCCCTGTAGATTCGTCAATAGGCTAGGCCGTTTCGGATTGGTTTCTAGGAATCAATTTTAAAACAATCGTTTTAGTCTTTGATCAAACATCGTTAGTTTCAATGTGTTTGTAATTGGCAAGCCCTGTAGAGCAGTCCTAGGCCTAGGCCGTTTCGTGATTGTTTTCTGGCATCATCGATCCGATTCCGATCCGGACCGGCGCGCGGCTGCTCTTCGTGTAGAAAGCCACAAATAAGCCAAAACAAGGTCCATTGAATTACTCGCTCACATTGGAAAATCAATGGGTTATCATCAGACGTTAGTTGTATTTGGAATTGGTCTACTTTTGAAAATCCAAAAAATATGCTGACAGAAGACAGTAAGTGTGTACGTATTGGGGGTAAAGGTAACTGACTGCCTTTTGCTTGTGAGAAAAAAATGACTTCTTCACCCGTTTTGGATAGGGGAGAAGTGTTAGAGCTATAATTGGCTATGTTATGTTTTGAAGTCTTCTCCAGGCCGAAAGGCTTGTGTTGTTTTTTTGTGAAGGAAAAGTGGGATTTTTGGATGAATTCTGCGGCAAGTTTATTTTCAATAAATGAAGTACATCTACGATTTGCCAAAGTGGAATATTTCCATGTTCTAATGAGGGAGTATCCTATTGAGAAATGATAATGAGTATGGCTCGGAGAGAGGGGTGGGTGAATAAAATGTTAAAAAAATATTGGAAATCTGAAGGCATATGGCGTGATTTTTAACAGAGAACATTTTGATGTGTACTAAAGAGGCTTATAAGGTGTTGTGTTTTTATCAGACCGAATGTTACCTTTTTGCGAGATGGGTTGACTGCATGTGGATGAATGAATGTACATAAGAATCAAGGTATCAAAAATCCAATATTCCCACCAATGGCATGTGTCAAATTATCTTAAATAATGCTGGTAAATACTGTATAACATCGCGATCTATAGATGCAGTCTAAACCTCATTTATTGTATTATGGGATATGTTGAAATGATTTAAATGATCTAATCTTTATTGTGGACCTCTTTAATCATGCTTTAATGATACGTGTAAAAAGCTTTAATGGTAGGGTGTAATACAATCCAATATCCCATAATACATTGTGACAAATATCTGAATACGTGGGGCTATAGCAGAATGTACAGATGTGATGTCAAAACCTCAATCAAGTCTATATTGTGTTCTGGGATATGTGTATTGTGTTGAAGATATGCTGATTACATGCATTAGATCTTTTAATTGTACTTGGCAACACCTTAAAGCGCTCCAGGGGTTCTCTGCTGTAGGACTACTGTTATTGTCCTTAATGAAAAATGTTTCCTTTTTGCTAACTAATAGATAATCATAATTTTGCATTTGGTGCTGAAAGATTTAGTTATAATCCAAAAAAATGGTAAAATGAGAAAAAAATCAGCCCAATTTGATAACTTAAACATGACATGCTGTCAATAGAGTTTATTGTTTAGGTATTTGGAAGACCATGGTCATGCATATTAGAAATGAAGGCCGGCTGTAAGGATTATAAAATAGAAGAATATATCAGAGAAAGAATGAGATTATGGGAGTGGGAGGGGGGGTGAGGGTGGCGGCACGCCAACTTTATAGGGTAGGAATATGTGTGGCCCGACTTGTGTTCGCAGACGTTAGTCTGATATAATTGAGGGTTCCAAAAAGGTGTCGGCAGAAGACAGTAATTGTGTACGATTGGGGGTAGGTCCTGCTTTCGCCTTGTGAGTGAAAATTGAACACTTTGTAATGGTTTTGATAGAAGGAACGGTGTTTTGGAGCTATAAATGGTATGTTATGTGTTGAGTCTTGTTCTAAAGGGCCAAAAGCTTGTTTTATTTTGTTTTTTTGTGAAGGAGAAAAGGTGAACTTTGCGAATTGTGAGGCAAGTTTTTCAAGAAGCGAGCGTTTTGTTTCGTTTTCGAAACTCGCCAGTGGAAATGTTCGTAAATAGGGGGTTTAACTTAGTAACGTGGTGATGTGTACGCTCTTTGAGGACATAAAGGGCCTGTATGATTTTCAATGATGGTGAGAAAATTATCAATTAGAGAGTTGTAATGTTTATCTTTTTAGGCTGTAGGAAAAACGTTATGATGTAGTGTGTGAGTAATTTGGCTTGCTTTTATCTCGGTAATATTACCTTTTCTGGCTATAGAAAGTCGTGTCAATTGTGACCTCGCTGTCTTCCATCACCTTGTGACCAGTGGGCGCGGTCCAAGGTATCTGCGCACATGTATGTTATTTAGTTTTGTTCTTGTTTGAGCTGTTTGTTATCGGGAAAGATGTGCCGTTATTGCCTTTTTTCTCCTTTTTCAATTTTCCTTTTTCTGTTTTGCTTAATTATTGTAGTATTTTACAATTTTATTTAATAATGTTTTTCTTTGAAATTCTTATTTGTATTTGTCTTTTCTATTTGTCCTTTTAGCATTTTCTTTTTTTCACTCATTGTTCAATTGTTAGTTCTTTTGATTTTTTTATTTTTTATATTTAAATTATTTTCTTTTGTGTCCATTGCATTTTGTTTGTTATTACTTTTTTTATTTTGGCCGACCTTTTACCAACCAAATAAGTAACAAAAAAATTAAAAACGACCCTTTTAAAAAAAAATGAGAAATTAATAACAAATGCAACCTAAACGAAAATACATCAATAAAACAATTTGTACTATAATTAAAATAAAAATCTTTAAAAAGTAAAGATAAATGGATAAAACTACTTCTTTTATAATTACCATATATCGACACAGTTATGAGTTACAATACAAAGGAAGTGAGAAAAAAATAATACAATTAAAGGCGGAGGTGACCAAAAGGGCCACAAGTTGGCCGACGAGGGCCACCCCGTATAAAAGTATATTATATAATTACAAAAATAAAAAACTACCAAAAATGTTGCAACTAACGATTTAGGTAGCTTATGTGACCAGTAGTTAAGAATACAAAGCAAAACAATGCAACGAAATTAAGTTAGATCTAGGTATACACATCAGCCAAATAATGCTGCTTAAATGTAGACAGTTTTTTAGAATGTTCACTTAAATTCGGCGACAATTCATTTCAGTATGTGAGCCCCATTGTTCTATCCCTCTGATGCAAAATTGTTACACGTCTACGTAACAAAACTCACCGGCCTTCTCGTGTTACGACTGTTTTTATAATTAAAGAATTAAAAAAAAAAGACATTTGGAAGTTGGCGTGAAACAAAAATTGTACCTAACACCCCAAGATCTTGTTTGTATAAAATAAAATACTTTTAAGCAAAACACAATAATAAAATAACCAATTATAAATTTATTGGAAGCATATGAAATACACAAAAATAAACGTCGATATAAAATATGAAAAGTAAGTTGTTTCAGGAAAGGAAAAATGTGGCGTGGTATTATTAAAATACTAATTAAAATAAAAACAGTAAAATTAAGCTGAACACATGAACTTGAGCATAAATACGCAAAAAGTTAGTAAGTTAATTAAACGTTTAAAAAAGAAATTAAGAAATATGGAATATCGAATACGAACACAAATAAGTAATTTTTTTTTTGAATTTGTGAAAATGAGACCTGAATTGGGGGGGAAGGGTTGTGGTGGTGAAGGGGATGATTGGCAAACACTCTTGTATAATGTGGAACCCTGGTGTTGTTGGAAGAGGAGAAACCCGGGGTAGTTGGGAAAGGGAAACTTGGGTAGGTTGAGAAGGTAAAATCTGGTAGAGGTTTCATGGTATTATGTAAATGAGGGGTATTGCCATTTATTATTCCGTCAAGCGCTTGCTGCCCAAATCATATAGCGCATGACGCATCAATTGTAATACCAAAAAGGACCAAGGGTAGGTGGAATGGGTAGTGGGGAAGGAATTGGGCATATAGACAAAAAAGGGATAAGGTGTGGAGGTAATGTAGAATGTGCCATGGGTTAATTGGAAGGAGGAACCTATGTTAGTTGGTAAAGGGCTACCTTGGTAGATGAGAAGTGGGATCTGGGAGTTGGAAGGACGCTCTGATGGCAGCTGGGAAGGGCTACCAGACAGTTGTGTGTGAAGGGGGTCTTGGGTAGTTCGAAATGAAGAAAAAAAGACAATGTTGGACTTTGGAGCAGATTTAGTCAAAGGGGCCTGGTATAGTTGCAAAAGGGGCCCTGTGGTCGGTAGTCAGGACAGGAATCCTAAGGTGGTGACAAAGGTTACTAATGCTACAGGTCACGTCTGTATAAGTTCCGCATGGAACCTAACCCCAAACCCCGCCCCAAACCGCGAAAGCCGAAGACACCGCGAAATCTAGTTCTTTGATTGATTTGCTAAGTGAAACCTTATAGAAAGAAGAAACCTTACAAGTGTAAGTTATACGTATAATTCTATTTTCTAAGCAGCTTAAATACTTAACACTTAACCATTAGTTCGCCGGATTTTGATGATGTTGAAAAAGCGGCACTTTGTGCCCAACTTCCAGCTACTTCCTAAATATGTTTTGATTTGAACCAAACCGTACTCGCAGACGTATAACAAAAGCGTGACTTTCAATTCATTCCATTCCTTGACGTCCCAGGTCAAATAGAATGGTCCAATCCAATTCCAAACAACACCTATACAATGTCGTGTTATATCAGGGCAACAACATGTGGCCATCGAGGGCACATGTGGGGTCCAGTGATATGACTGGCCGACTCATGAGCATAAGGTTGTGGTTTTCGAGCCCCGCTGTGGCCAATGTGGTTGTGCACTTGGGCCAAGGCACTTTACCTCACGTGCTTCGTCGACCCAATCGATATTCGGGTAGCTGTTAATGGGGATATTACAATCTCAGTGCTGATAGGCATGTGCGCGTGGCCGGCTTGGGGTGCCGCTAGGTTAAGCGAAATGATTGTGACTATTTCCTGAAGGCAGCGTTAATAATAATAGGCAACCATGCGCTTTGTATCGTGTGGAAAAGGCGCTATAATAAATGTCGGTATGATTATTTTTTATTATATTTATTATTCAAGAATTTGGCCATTAGTATTAAAACCTTCCGTTTGGCCCAAAAACGTCTCACAAGTCTGTCTTAAAGCCCAGGACGAATGACTAATACTATTTGAGTACTTCGGGTAAAGAGCTACAATTACACAGTGTACAGACGGTCATTTCTTTTTGTCCACCGTCAAACTGTGCCCTTTGGTCCAAATTTTTCTGTGGGCTTATACAGTATTTATAATTGATATTTTAAAAAAAACTTTAAATTTTATTAGGATTTGTCTTGGTATTGTTGTGAATTATCTTTAGTATGATGTTTCAGTTCCGTTCAGACACTGCTTTCCATGTTGCCCATCGTACAAGCACCAAGATAAATTGGGAGAGTCATGGTTTTTACGTACTATTCTTGTCGAAACTGACTGTGATAGGAATATACAGGTATAACTTTCTGTGGATATGGCGGACGGTTTAACGTCCTCCCTGAAGAACGAGGTGATTTCATGATTCGTTTGCAAAGCCCATCGACCACGATTTAATTAGGCAATAAGTAAATAGGTACGTTATCTCGCAAAATTTTAACTTAGCAAATAATCATCTGGTCATGAGTTTATTTTGGAAATATTTACATTAATTAGCCTTTCATATGGCGTGAGCCCTACATTCCAGAGATGAATGTTATTTTGTAGTATCGTTACACTCTTAATAGAAAGTTAACACATGCGCGATCTAGCACGTGATTTCCAAAGCAAACGCATTTAGCTGTGCCTTTGCAACCAATATACATCAAAAGTCATACCAGGTGCTTGCATGATCAAAATAAATTAGCTTATTGTGCTAAATTTCCTTGCTTGCAATGGAAGGTATAAGGTATCAGACTTTTAGCCAGCGTTTTACTTAACCATCAAATAAATTAACCGATTTCTGTAAATCGCAGAATATAGAATGCAGAAAAGGCTGAGTATTAAATGTGTGAGTTGTCACAATATTCAGTTAGACTTACTTTTACTAGCACAAGTCGTAAGTATTCAATAAGGCTTTTTACACTGAGCTTTTCACACGATCGCTGTCTGTGAAATTCAAAATCAGCCGCTAAATTCATTATGTACTTCGCCAACACTGATACATACATTACTGTTGTTACTCATCAAATAACAGCACACATGTATCTGCCATGTACTTGTGTAAGAGACTCTCGCCATGTTAGATTTGGTAAATTTCATGTAGGGAAAAGATGGCCATGTACCCCAGCATTAAAGAGACACGAGGACATTTTCAGAAAGAAACGCCCCAATTTTTATCGAACCCGAGTTTTTTTTTTATCGGAATGCTTTCCAATGTATTGCATTAGATCACACCTGAAGCGAACAAGCTAAATACGCCGTCGTATCGTTACGTTAAGATGATGATTTTTGCATTTTCTGTTGTGCACGACAGAAAATCAAAATATGATGAAGTCCATTGCGGTAGCAGGCAAAACATAGTTTTTGGTTTTCTTTTTTACCTGTCTGTGCAATAAACCTTCGAAAAGTTCTCGGTAGATGTTCTACAACCAATCAAGTGCAAATCGAGTGAATTGTTTTTATTCAAAACAATCTCCTTCTGTCCCTTTAAATGTATTTTTCACAGTTGCTTTTAAAAACAACTTGTAGATTTTTCCCAAGGGAAATAATTCTCAGACCACACAACATTTTAATGAGAAATATAACACATGTAATGAACATGTACGTATTTAATCAAATAACTAATGAAGATAGTCACATTGGTAGACACATCTGACCCTATACACATTGTTCTGTACCCACGACACCCATGGTAGTCAATACATGCGGGCGCGAGTACAAAAGCACCACCTTTTCATTAAGGTTCCCACAACTCCCAACTCTGTTAAACTATATTGCATGCACCATCAATAACACTCTTATTTCTTAAGTTTAGGTATATGTAGAACACACATTAGCGACGTTTGGGTGCCATATATATGCGATTTTTGTACATGTAAGCGAAACAGTCAATTTTACTGTTTGATTGATCTATAAACAAAAGAATTATCCATTCCAAGTAAAAGTATACACACCTCGCCTCACCTAAACATGCCTAGTATAAACTGTTCGACGCCCACTTTTATTCAAAAAGTATTTGTTTCATAATTTCATAATATAAGAAATATTCGAATTCATGAATGGCTAAATGAAAACGTTGAGATATCAACAAGCGCGAATTATAGAGAAATGTTTTATTTGGTGTTAATTGTACTGTAAAGCAAAAACTGCTAAAAAGCTGGGTACTTCTTTCAAAAGTTCTCAGCTTTATTACAAAAAATACCACATACTTGCTTAATTGGAGGTCAACTAGTCAATCCGTTTTCCAATCAATGCCTTATAGTACATAGAAACACCAATTACTAAGATATATAATACAATTTTACACAGATTTACCTGGAAGCTTTCCCAGGGGCCCAAAATATTTAACAGAAAATATTGCAGATATTTAACTATGAGAAAGTCACGACAAATCACATGCCTGGGCAGATACTTTTAAGTTGATCAAATCAATTGGAATTATCCAAATATTACATGTTGATATTTGACCTTGGGTCGACACGGAAGGCTAATTTGCAATACTGGGTAGATATACAAGGAATGGATTGTAGTTCTATGGGAACGTCTTACCTTAAAGCCAGAAATATTATTAAGCATAATAATCAAATGACAACCCACAACCCACAAAAATGTCTTGCCATACATCTGATTTATAGGTTTGTTTCTATAAATTCAGAAATTGTAACCTAATATTCCTGTCGGTATGAAAATTAACCATGCATATTACCAGATTGGTTTGTAGCAATTGCCCAACTTTTTCGCTCTTCTCTTTTTTTATCTTCTTTCTTATTCTTCTTCTCTAAATCTCCTACGCTTCATCATAGATTCATAACATATCTTAACACGCCACATCATTGTTTAACACTAAAACAATATTTTTCTCGGTTAGTTTGAAATATTTTTCACTATGTTTCGTATCTCGTTAAGTTGTTTTTGTCACAAAAAAAAATGCGCGTTTGTTGAAAACAATTTCGTGTTTGGTCAATTATATTGAATGTTTGATCAATTAAATTCAGTTTATTTTCATACATTTTCGTCGATATCAATTTAATTTCGTCGTATCCAGGGTCCAACACATGAATCATTGAATGTACGAAGCAATGCATACCTTTGAGTGCATGGCCCTATTAGTCCACTCAATCTATGTAAAATACTAGGTACACCTGGACAAAATTGCTACAGAAGGTTTTCTTGCTGTAACTGGCAGTAAAAGATCTCCCAAACAACATATCAAAAAGGTAGAAAAAGGGAAGCCTGGCAAGACATGCTAATTTGCATTTCTCTTACGTGGGCGTATACGCCCATATTTCGACAATGGTATATAGCTCATAAATGCATGTTTCTGTTAGTATTTTAACATGTTTTGCATGGCTATGCCTGCAAGGTGTGTAGCACTTGCAATTGATATATTAAAAGTGGAAAGTGATGGTCATTATTCAAGATGGCCGCAATTTTCCCGCCAAAATTAATGTTGCATTCTAGATGATTTGTCAGACTGCAATAGGGATGGTGAGATCTTTATTTAGCAAATTATTATCAGAGAGTATTTATTCAAACACATTGGGTCAACTAGTGCCCGGGGGAGGGCACTCCCTATGCGAAGTGATGGGTATATGTGCTAGGACCAGGTGAAAAATAGGGCTTTCCCTGGTCCTTCAGATCCCCTGATAAAATGCACCCAAAAATACGGGGTCAATCGGTACACTGAGCTGAATAAAAATGGGGGTCATTAAGAAGGGGGCCAATGATGTTAAAACCTGAAGTTAAATAGGAAGTGCCCCTTTTCCAGAGTTTGTTAAAAAATGCCATGAAAATTATAAAAATGTGCCGTGTGAAATGAAAAAAATGTTAAATTAAAAATGTGCACGTAGGTTGCCAAAAAAAATTTTGAATTTGGGTGTTCAAAATCTGTTAAAAAGGTGGATAATTTTATGCAAACTTGTGATAAAAGTGGATAGCAGTGAAGATGAAAATGGGGGTCATTGAGTATGTGAACATTTTAAAAAGGGGTAAGGGTAATTTGAGCTAATAGCCTGGGTAATGGGTAGGCCAGCAGCATTAAAAAGGGGGTCAAGCATTCTAGACGTCCACCAAAGTAGGCATCTCACAGACCTTGACTACGCAGTTCTAACATGGGATGTGATATGTGTTGTACAAGATCTACTACAAAGCATCATTTGAGAATGCTGCAGATAAAGTCAGCCTACATCTAAATGCCAAAGAGACGGAATGGAATACATGACCGTCAATGAGGAAGAGAATCATCAACCTATCTGCACTACAAACGGTACCCAACTCAAAAAGGTCTATGTTGGACAGCAAGAAAGACTCAAGAGTTAAAAGGACCGTCGCCTGATCGCTAATAGCATCGTCCCCATACTCAAAGATTTTACCGGAAGTGGTCAACATTTTGGTATTTGAAGAAAGCTACTATTTTTCTCATTTATCCTCTGAAATCTTAGAGCTAAAGGATATTTGGTTTGGAAGTTATGAGCGAAAATGTATCCCATTTTGGCCGACCGATATTAATTTTACACATATAGAGCTAAGAAAAATAATGTTGTTAGCTCTTACATGAAAACGGGTTGAAATATCAGCGCAAAACTCTACAGATGGGGTTTAGGGGAGAAGACCATTCTATCAAGATGAAAATTTTATTTACTTAAATCGGGTCGTCCCCTTTTAATATATTGTATAATAACCAAAGTTTTATGCAAATTAGCATGTCTTGCCATGCTTCTTTTTTTCTACCTTTGTGGATAAAGAAAACACTGGGCTAATCATGATTGTATGTTTTTGCTGTCCCATTTTTAGCTGATTTTGCTTCATTTCGGCAAATAAAAACAAAAACAATTAACGATTTAACATTTGAAAACAACTCAAGAACAATTTCCACGAAACTTCAAACAGCATATAATCGTAGAGGTGCAGGATTTTCAACGAATAAGATTACTGGCAGGGCAAATCTTTTTACTGTCTAGCTCCATTTTTCACACTGTCCTTCCTTCATTCAGGCCATCAGCTAATTGTTGAATTGTGAGAGATGCCGAATTCCACTGTCTGGTTACATTATATTGCTTGGTAAAATCCTTCCCATTTGAATATAGTACTGATCAAGTCGATTACATTCGTTTTAGACGTTGACCTAAATGCCTAAATGTTATGGTCATAACCATGTAGTCTCTATCTAAAAATAACATTGTCTATATAGAGAACAATATCAAAAGCAGTTCATAAACTTGTTGATAACCAAATGGAAAAGCAAACAAGATGAATTGTCAACCTCGCTCGATGTGACCAACGAGCCTCAAATGAATTTGACTTTATTTGCCCTTCTCTTTATCATCAATTAATAATAATTGTACTTAATTGTATTCCCAAATTATTTAAAACTCAATGATATTTTCACGCTACATCGATATTGAAATAACGCTATTGATCATAATCACTCAGCTAAAAACGCTTTTATCGGCCCGATAATTATGATATATGCAGTCTGGAGCTTCCCGACCGACCCAATCGAGAAATTTAATCCAAAGGACAGCATAGAACTCACAAGAGTCACACAAGCACCAAAATCTGCACGTACCAAAACACATTCCAGGTCTTTTGTTATTAAGGTAGACATGGAATCTAGTATCTTTACATATAGTACAAAGCATTCTTATTGTGTGACTAGTTCTCTGCCCGTAACAGGTTTAACCGTGTGGAATAATTTTGATAGATCGCTGCATGTGTATAATTAAAGTTAACTTTTCAGTGTAACAGTGAAGTTGGTTTGCATGCAACTTGAAGGAGCCTTCACGTCATATTTCTGATCTATGGTCTCCAGAAAATTTAACTAATTGCAGACATTGGGCATATTTTGTCATTCAAAATTTGCCAAATGCCTGTATCATTCTTGTGAATGTACCGTTGTGATCGATTTTACCAGATTTTACAGGCTTTGGCGTTACACTATGAAACTCTTACCGAACTGATCGAACAATACAAATAAGTCCATGCCCTTCGTTTTTCATATCAATTATATTATACTTTCTCAAACTCCAATTCCAAATACACCGGGTAAATGCAGCTACTTATGGATAAGAGAGGCCTACTTGAGGAAGTGAAATGTGCAATTATACGCCAGTGGATTTCCTGATCGGAGAGACAACAACGTGATTGCTGCAATTTTTCAGAGTATAGAACATGAAGATTAGAATGCCAATTCGCGGGTAAAGACTAACAATACTAGTGCTATTTTGCAGTAAGAATTTGAAACATGTGATATTGTGTAAACTGCAAATGCTTACAAAACGGGTACCTGCACTGAATATAGTGGTAAACAAGTATAAGCCATTTTAACCCTGGCATATACGGTATAATTATGGCACCATTTTAAAACACTTGTCTAAGACTAGGCTTGTTTGGACTCGTTTGAATGCATTTTCATGCTGATTTCGAATGTAGTCATGCATGAAATGCATAATTTGGAAATTCTTGAATGATATAAGGAACAAAAAGTTGATCTCGTATAGTCGCCTGCACGTACAGCCAAAATGCTTTTAGTACACTCTCAAAGTATTTTACCCAATGATGATTAAAAAGGGAACCAGACTTTCTGCTGAGCTGAGATAAAACTTAGTCCAAGTTGAGTAAACCTTATGAAAAGATGAACATTAACTCAACCATGGTTTATTTAAGGTTTATTCAACTTTGATTAATCACTCATTGCGTGAACTGCGCAAATTCGGAGTCTGCGCAGTTCATGCACTGGGTGAAAGTTCCCGTAAAATGTGCCATGTTTAGTTGTTACTCTTTATTTCTATGTGTGATATTAAAGGTGCATTTCGTGATCCTAGCACCTCAATTTTGTTTATAGTTCACTAGATATGCCCGAGGAAATGTTATTTCTAAAATTTCAGTTAACCTTTGCGTAACCAAATAACGGTGCCCCATAGGCCACTGTGTTGTAATTTCTGTCCATTTATGGCAGAAAATACAAAATTACGAATTTCTTTGAGAGTAGATCGAATTTGCACGTAAGATTAGGCATACACACTAGGTCAACGTTTATATGACATAAAATCTCAACTTTTCTTAGTTAAAGGCTGACTCAGAGATTTCGACATATATATTTTTTGTGGAGTAATTAAAAATAGTCATCTAGAACTAAAGATAGTCACCTAAAATGCTCAATTCCAAAGTTAGAGATGAATCGGATTATTTGTTTTCATGCAGTAAACATTTATGTACAGTGCAGTTCCATAGGATACCGTGTATAACAAAAATTCTATAAAAAATTTATAATAAAGTTGTGATTTTCTATATGAAGGACTTCGATTTGAGCTTAGTTATTTCACAAAGCGATTAGTATATGGACAAGCATTATGTACGTGCATAAACCACGATTTTGTTTGAAAATTGAGTGCGCTCTCATCGGGAAATCTCTGAGTCAGCCTTTAAATCGGCTGTGGATCACGAAATGCCCCTTTAACATATTTGTTGATATCGAGTTCTTTATTATTATCCCTATATCTTGCCGAATGCGTTTAGTTATCGCAAGATAAAGCTACTCTCTATCGATGTACGGTATTCTACTCGATATTGCGACCACATCTTTGAAGTCACTGGTTTCTGATAAGGTATAATAATAATAATAATACAACAACAACCACAACAACCAACACAATAATAATAA
The DNA here is from genome assembly GCA_023653785.1 of Ophioderma brevispina. Classification (NCBI taxonomy): domain Eukaryota; kingdom Metazoa; phylum Echinodermata; class Ophiuroidea; order Amphilepidida; family Ophiodermatidae; genus Ophioderma; species Ophioderma brevispina. The sequence goes on from JAMKCH010050627.1 coordinate 47,400, forward strand.
TAATAACTAAAAATAAACCATCCAAATTTGCTCTTTGGGCGCATTTTTACACATTTTGCCCAAAAGCGCCCAATTTTTGCAAACTTAGCGCTTTTCCGGCAGAAATGCAGAAAACAAATTTAGAATCAACTACATTCTTGCACGGTCGGTCGAGTGAATCCATCTCATTGCTTGTCAAAGCAGAAAATATGCTATAAACTCTCTTGCTTTCCCAAAGCAATATCAAAACAAGCTTTGTCTGCGGACACCATTAGAGTAAGCCTTGGATTAAAATGGTTTGAAGCCATTGTAAAGATGCTTATCTACGCAAGCCACAACTAGCAAAATACAAACACGTCTAAGCAAGACGTGAAAACTTTGAGTCTTCACCAGGTTTACTTGACCACATTTCCTGACCGCTATGAATTCAACAACCTGGTCACCTTAGGTAAAACACCTGAAAACATTCGGGTTTGTGATTTCGGAGAAAGATAGGCGTATATTCGAATGACAATTTTTTTATTCTTGTCTACGACCTAACCAACCATATAGGACACTCTGCGTTAGGTCTTTAAACAAAAGCACTATCAGTGATTTGCTAAATCAGAAAATCGAAAAAACATCAAAAAGCAGATTTTGCTTGTCTGTAACAGGTATATGTATCCTAACATACCCTACAAATGATAGGACCAGAAGCAACCTAATAAGGACAAAATCGGACATTTTAGTCATTAGTATCCGTACGGACACTTACTACAACACGTAATTGAATTGTATGTTTGAACTCTACTGCCGTTTTCTTCCCTCTTCTGTAAATGTTTCAGTTGGAAAAATAACATATGAGAATTCTACAGGCTTAACCTTCACTTTCGAATAAATCACTGATGGTGTCTTTAAGTCGTGTTTCATAAGAGAGTAAACTCATGCTTCAATAATCCTTACCTTACTTTCTGCGTTATTACACATATCTGTATTAATGAATTTGCTAGCCCATAATATCAGAATAATAAATAGGATCTGTCCATTTACAACATTGCAAGCCTGCCGTACATTTCGATCCAACAATGGGTCAAACCTTGCTCACATCCAATACAAAATAATTCCATCTTGTTGTGTTGGCTAAGCTCCACTGTGACCCTAAATACCAAATGCCTACGCTTTGTGATTATTCGCCAATCACACAGTTGAACTTAGTTTTTCTTTAAAATACTTACTACTGGCATACAATACAAAATCATATTAAAGGAGCAATACTCTTAAATTCTGTTCAATAAAGTACATTTTGGCAAAGCTCATTATCAAAACTTTCAGACAGCCCATATTGATGAAAAAGACTGAGCAAACGAGGTGAACTTTAAAAATCCCTGCTTTTTGTACACAACCCCCATTTGCCCTACAATTTAAACCAAATTGTTATTGGCTTCGGGTCCTAACATTATCAAGCGAATTTTATTCCGATTGAAAAGAGTTAAATGCCCCATGCAAATAATTTCCGCATGTTGGCAAGGCTCTTCTCAAAATAAAGCAGCAGCTCAACAGTTTGCATACTAGTTTTTTCAACTATTTTATTATCTATGGTCGTCCTTCTTCCTTTTAAACATAAAGTCACTCGCTACGAGCGTTTGTAACCGTCCCAAATAGCGGGGCAACCCTGCCTTCTTTTTGTTATGCATAAATATAGGACAAGGTTCTGGAATGGGGTAAGTGAACAAAGAAAGTCGGCTATAAACCACCACACTCTCTCAAGCAAAGTAGCTTCTATTCAATATCCAAATATCCTCCAAAGGGTCATAATGTAAAGGATCTAGACAGGATCCATTATACAAAATAAGGAGGTATTTTAAAAACCCAAGACGAAAGTTCCGCGCCCTGCGCGATAATTGGGCCAGTGCGAGAGTCTGGTCTTTAGTCACTGATGGACGTGAGATTGAGACATCTTAAAGACGTAAATTGTATCGGCGCATGAGGTTTTTGGGGCCTGCTGATGTGTGTGTTCCTTCTCTTTGTTTGTAGACAAGAGGTCAGTTCAACAATAAACCCCAGGTTAATTTTAGGTTTACTTCAGGATAAACTGAATCTCCGGATTTATTTAACAAAGGATGATATGCGGTCATGTATAGGTTATGTTTGTAGTTTGCCATAGTAAACATCAATCCATGACATTTCGGAACAAAATTCACATAATTCTGAAAGGGGTCGTCTTTTGATGATTAAACACACCGGTAAAACAGTACCAATAAAACAGTAATGTATGCATCGAAAATGGTATAATTACATAGTGTCGATAGGAAATAAATTAAATTTATCCCTTAATAGTGACTTTAGGCGTAGAATGGCTAATACGATAACGTATAATCATGTAATACTGATCATGTGGTTAAATGCTTGTAAATATAAAATGTTATGGGAATTTTTGCTTCAAATTACTAACCGCTGTTGAAAACGCGTCAGATCCTCAAACCCGAAGATATGATTAAACAAGTTTTTGTTGTTTGTTACTTTATTATGGGATGGTTTGACTTTCAATATATTCAATAAAATTTCAGGTCTTTCAGAAAGTAAGACCCAAATCAACCAGTTGGCATTTTCTCTAATATGTGCACGTATGCAGTTTGAGCAAATGTAAGCCCCTAACTTAAATTCTCGCAGCTGAGGATGTTTGATGGATTTTCAAATGTGATTCCGAAAATTTAAGTGTCTCACATATTTCCTTTGAAAGGAAAAACTTTTAAGTTTCACACGAAGTACAACTCAGTTACCAATATAGATATATCTATTTATAATTACAAATCCTTTTCGCTTCGTATACATGGGTAAATATGGTTGGGTACTGGGCAAAAGCAAAGTCTTATCTTGTGTGAAATCTTCAAAGATACGCTCAAAACTAAAAATAACAAAGGGTATTAAAGTCCAAAACTTGCGGCAACTCAAGTAGCGTCGTCGCAAAGGGACACAGACTCTGCAGGTCAATTAATACCCCCGAACTTCAAAAGTACAATAGTGGTGGTCAATGAATTGTCGTTTGAACGTTCGGCGTGGTCACGGCAGGTTGGGCTATGATATTTGTGGTTCTTAATTTGTGGTTTTCGATGGAATTTAACGAATTAATTAGCTGTTAGTTAGCGGAGTCAACATTACAACAATACCCTTCGGTTAATTACACGGTATTTAATATATTTTACACCCTTTTTAAAAAGAAAAGTCACAAATAAAATGAATTGACTTCAAAACTAATAAGGAAGTATATAGACCTCTCCTAAAATAAATAATTGCCGAAGAGATTTTCCATGAAATTCAATTTCATATTTTTTTTCAAAGTGGGACTGTTTTTAATCTATTTCGTTGTTATTGCAACGAAATCACAATATTATTTTTTTGACAATAATATTTTGGCTACAAGGCTTTTTTAATACCATTTTTTATACCCTCTCTTCAAAACAGAGGCTTAACCGTTTCCTGAGCCATTAAAATCGTAACCCGATGTTCTCAATGATAAGACTTAATCTGAAATGCAGTCAACAATCTTAAGCCAAAATCGCATGGTTACGATGTATAAAGTGTTTAAGTATTTGCATGTAGATTAATTTTGAACCTGTTTAACCATTACCAATGAACATTTACAAACTAAGTGTCATTAACAATAGCTATTATGAAATAACCAAACGTTAACATATTAGTTCAAGGCTAAATGTCTGGTTTTCTTTTTCTGTTTTTGTTTGCATGCTCGAGAATATTGTCAGCTTATCAGAATATAATAGCGGAAATAATCCACGTAGCGTATAGAGAGCGAACAACCAATAGTTTTGTCTGTCTCGATAAACTGACCAAGCGAAGATTTTATTTTATTGTAGAATACAAAATAGCGACGTGCGCGTTTTACGTAAAGGATATTACACGATTTACTCTCCGTTCGTGGCCTGAGAAATGCTGAGGCGTTA
>JAMKCH010050628.1:0-10815 GCA_023653785.1 Ophioderma brevispina
CTGACTCCTTACTGGCCATTGTAGGGGCCTAAACCGGTTGTGAGTGCCTCCCTGACAAGCTTGCTTCGCTTTGTTTGATTTTTTACATGCTGAAAGTGCGAGTTTTTACTAGTTTGCATTTTATTGAAACGCTTCCTCACTTCATCTAGGGACGCCAATAGGTGTCCCTGGAACCAAAATTAGGAGGTGATCTATAATGTAGAAAAGGCCCCCAAAAATAAATTTCTTTTTAATGTTAATTTAACGCATAGTGATTTTTTAAACATCCGATTCTTATATCCACAAGCAAATTTTCTGTGCACCACCAAACCTCTTTCGGTTTTTGTTTAACTGTTACTGTTAGCTACGAAGAGTTTTCCTGCTGTCTGCCCTGTTGACTGGTGCTTTTAACGATATGGTTGTTCATTTATATTATGGAGACTTGTATATTCAGACGTATTTATTGTAGTATAGTGTAAAATACTGTCCCCAGTCATAACTAACTATATTATGTACAATTCAACTGATGTATATTATTGTATCATTTAACAAAAATATTAAAAAATATATATTGTATTTGTAAAAGTATTAATGTGAAAATGTAGTCATGCTTTCCCCCTCCCAGCATTACCTATATGTTCCTCCTTGCGAATTTCCCCCTGGTGGCTTTAACCACAGGGTATTTTCCATAGCAATTTGTGTTATCGGTGTCGAGTCACGTCAGTCTCCACAAAGTGCTGTACTTGCCCACAACCTTGCGTCCTTATTTTGATTACTTATAAGTGGGATGATTTTCACGAGGTTTTTTTTTTTTGGCGAATTTCGCGAGTGAATATAAAAATGCAAAAATAAAAACTCCACAAAAAAACATTTTTCCAATAGATTTGTGTATTGCCATTGGTGTCAATACCATGAAATTAACATTCTCGCGCATTTTGCAAAACTGTAAAATCGGGAAATTCTGTACGTGGAAATTTCCACTTATAGCAGTAATCTGCACCAAGGAACCTGAGGCTTTGTACAACTACATCTGATGTGATATACAGAGCTGTAGGTCAAGGTCATGTTGGTGAAAATGTATGTTAATGTTTTATGTTATGCTCTTAATCTCCTGAATCTATATTCCGGCAGCGGAGCCTGATTTTGGCGATGAGCTCAAAATCCTTCTGATAAAGTATTTTTTTCAGCTGATTATATCTTCGGAAAAGGGTATACACTGGAACCAAGGTGGGTGTAAAATTCAACCCTTGGGCATTTGATAAATCCAAGATGGCCGCCATTGGGCTGTTAAAAACTCTAAAATTGCATTTACACAGACAGGCCACCCACAAATGCAAGGTATTAGTGTTTTTTGTGCTAATTGTGGATGTTTTTGGGTAAGGAAACGTAAAATGCAAATGTATATTTTGAGTCCATGCTTTGCATAATTCGTGAAATCCAGATAATGGCCCGCCATTTTGAAGTAGGAAATCACAAAATGCACATTTCATTGAGAGTGCACCAAAAATACAAGTCCTACAATGTAAGTTGACTGTTATTTCCCTTGCCATAATATGTATTGGGAAATCCTAAAATACTAATTTAATTTTCACCTTGGCGTTAATAAAAGAATGTCAAGATGGCCGCCGCTGATGTTTTTAAGGCGCATTGATTTTCGTAAAATAATTTACCTTCAATCAATGATAAATGAAGGCCAGAGCATTTCTTACACATTACTCATAGGGGGTGTATATTTTAAGCACTCAGACACTATAAGCCCTAGTTATAACCATTGTTTGTGAGTATAAGTACCGGTGTGAAAGCAATATATTCCGGTGGGAGCCACAGTCCGGGCTCCATAGACTATACCGGAATAAAGCGTGAACTAATGTTGCCGTAAGAGTCAACTGAATCGATGCTCTTTGTTTCCCATGGTTCCCGGACTGTGAGTATGCCCGGACATGGTTACTTCTACACCGGTCACTACTATTTCAAATTTGGAATACGCCAACCAATCATTGGCACACCTATACTTGATATTATGGTCCATTAATAGTTTTCTCATTCTTGTACGTTTTTATTAGTCCGCTTTGGTTTACTTGTTTTGTTTTCTCATTTCGACATTCCGCTTCTCCGTGGCATGAACAGAAAGATGGAACAAGTCATACTTCCAGAGACACATCCACGCCTTTGATCCACAGGTTGCCTTACAATCTCCACTATGAGCACTTAATCAACTTCAATAAATCATTAGGAGTTAAGGGCACATCATTGGGAACTGCGACTGGCAAAAGGAGGCTGGCCTTCTCGTTTCCAGCCATGCGAGGTGGTACCAGTTCAGATTGGATTCAGATTTCAGAAGCATCCCTCCAGATAGCTACCCTGAGATGTGCCACGGGCGACATTTCCTTGAAAGGCTTTCAGTAGGGGTGGCAGAGAACATAGTTTCGGTGCAGAAGCCGCCGGAACTTTGAGTACTTTAGATACCTTAAACGTTCTGTCTTGACTCCGACAGCGACTGATATGCAGAATGCCCATTAGCATTTTTGCCAGAATGATGGATGTTGAGCCTCAGGGGACACACCTTGAAGACGTCGAAGTAACACCCAGGAAGGTTAATGAACACCGGATTACCTGCGTAATACTTCAAGGTCCAGCCTTTGCCAATGCCGTACATGTGCTACGGTGTCACAAACACTCAGGACCGGGGCAGGCCAGTAAGTCTGGCATTATATCAAGGTGCTTTTGTACCGGTGCAGTGATATCAATCAAAAGTGCCCCCTGCACGTGATGTCATATGACATGCCATTGATGAAATGATCGATAAAAAAGTGTTTGTAGAACACAAACGGCGGAGGTGAGTGGCTTACCAGTTACGGTCCTGCCCTCCGGTCTGTCGACCGCTCCACGGGACCTTTCACAAGGGTCGTGAAGGCGGTAGCGGAGTTCATCTTCGTCCACTTAGACGACTGGCTACTCGTGGCACCCTCCGCGCAGAGGATCCAGGCACTTTATAGAGGATGTCCTAGACCTGATAAAGTCAACTCGGTTACATCAACCTCGGGACAAGTCCATCCTCTCACTCTCCCAGAGCCCCCAGTTCTGGGAGCGAGACTAGATTTTTCTGTGGCAAAGGTGAGGGGCCCTCGGCAGAAGAAACAACGCCTCGGTGTGGCGTGTGCCAGCAATCTGGAGAGCAGGTCGGTCCAGCCAGGCTATGGCTTCTGCTTCTGGGACTTCTGGCAAGCCTCATCGGGATGGTTCCCCATTGCAGATTACGCATGAGGGTATCCAGATCCACATGCACAGGTACTTCCGACCCTGATACCACCCAATGTCCCTCCGGATCCAGGGCCCATGAAGCTGGTTCCCGACATCAGTTGTTGGACACATCCACTCAAGTTGGAGGTGGGAGCCCCCTTCAGGAAACTAACACCCTCCGTGACGCTGACGGACAGATGCGTTCGGTTGTGAGGGCCATCTTAGGGTCCACAACAAAGAAAGTGTCGGGCCGTTGGTCGCCCTGTTGCAAGCTCGCATCATATCAATGTTACACATGACGTAGTGGCCTACCTTCAACAGGATGGGAGCAAGGAACCTCAATCTCTGCAAGGAGTTAGTAGGCTCCTAGAGTGGTGCAGGCAAAGGGACATTGCCTTAAATAATAGCAGCACATGTACCAGGGATGGAGAACGTTCTAGCAGACGTCCTCTCCCAGAAGGAGCACGCAAGCCAGGCGCCACTCGAAGGTAAGGGGTCGTCAGTGGAATGGCACCTCCTGCCGGTCCACATTTTCAGAGCGGTGCCTCTGAAAAATGGACCTATTCGCCTCCACTGGGAATCAACCGGCTTCTGGCGACTTACTCATGGAGTCAGATACCAGAGCCGTGGTCAGGATGCGATGGTGGAATAGTGCAATGTATCCCCTCTCCCTCAATTCGATGTGTGATTACCGAGAGTCCCGACGAAGGGTACATCGGTCCGACAATTGCATGGTTCTGTTGATGACCCATGTGGCGGCTCAGCTGTGGTTCCCACGGCTTCTAGAACTGCTAGTGGGGGATTAGTGGCTGCTTCAGTAGAGGATCCTCCAGCCGACGCGTCCGTCCCGGAGCGTACCATTCGTGCTCTCAACTTTAATGTCTGTCGCATTTCCCCAACAATACACTCGGCTGGACTTTCTGAACAGCTGCCGCCGCTCGCTGCTCAGGTAAGGAGGAAGTCAACTAGCGAATCTTACGATTCTCGACGCTGCCGGTCCTATAGATGGTGCGCCAATCTATAGATTGCCTGCTGCTGCGTCCTGGGTAGGGCAGATCTGTGATTCCTAAACGGAAATTTTTTCCTTGAGGGGGTTTGGGCGTCCAAACAGTCAATTGCTACCGTACCGGCGATTGGGGCGCTCCATCGGGGCTTTCAGAGACAGCAAAGTAGTCTCTAATAGCCCAACCTCATGAATCCTGGCTTTGGGAATGGGGGTGGGTGTTTGGTGGTGGTGTCCGGTGTCGTCGACGGTTTCGTTTCACTCGTTCCGGAGTGGGATCGCCGCTAGTGCTCCAGTTCTTAAGGAATCGAACCACTGGAGATGGCCCGTCTCCTGGACTAGGAAGACGTCCTTTCTGGTGGCAGTCGCTTCCAGGCGAGGGGTTCCGAAATACCTACTTGGTCCATTTGACGAGGCTCACCTGCAGTTGGGTCGAAGGACGGCTTGGTCCATTCACCACGCTAAGAATCAGACTCCGTCTTTCACACCTGCCCAGTGTTTTCTCCCGGACCAGGCCCTTGGCTGCGGGACGGTCGAGAAACCCTGGGGCCCGGTCAGGGCCTAAATTGGTACCTCAAGCATCTTGAAGGGCTCCGGAAGACATAACAGTTTTTTCTATCTCAAAACGCCCCAACCCATATGGTCCATGTAGCGAGGACACAGCCGCTGGGTTGCCTCAACAATCCGTAGCGCACACCGAAACCAACTACATTGGTCGGCTCTCGGTTTAGGTACAAGCTACAAATGCATTTTGAGTTGCCCCTTCTGTAACAAACTGCAATATTTAGTGTTTTTATGGCACACGTCAGCCATCTTGATTTTTTTCTAATTTCCTAAGGGTGAAAATTTTACATCCATCTTAACTATATAGTATACCTATTAGTGATATATAATCAGATGAGAAAAATGATAACCGTGTATTGTGGGTTGCTCTCTCTGTGAAAAGTGGCCATTTTCGGGTTTTTCTGCTTAAAATGGCGGCCATCTTGGATTCCTCAAATTAATCAAGCGTCCCTTCCAAGATACATTGTAAGTTACATTTCCTACCTCAACATGAATGATTATTAAAAAAAAAAACAATTACCAAGCATTTTGGGGTGTCCTTGTACCATGGAAACGGCAATTTGTGGGGTTTTTTACAGTGAAATGCGGCCATCTTGGTTTCTCAAATTGCCCAAGGGTGCAATTTTACACCCACCTTGATTCCATGATAATACCTTTCAAATTAGATATATCAAGCCTGAGAAAAAAACTTTATCAAGATTTTCATCTCCTCCTCCTCCGCTTCTGGCTACATTAAAATGTCTCTTAGCTACCCCACAGCTTTTCAAACAGTTTTCATGTCTTGCTTAAACCTAGTCTTGCACTTATTGACTGATTAACTTCATGCTCGGTCAAAAGAATCACTGACCCAAGACTAATGTGTGGGGTTAAAGTTTGACTTCTAATGGCCCCTATGTGACCTTTGACCCTGTTACAAGTGTCCCTGCCAGGGGCGATCTTGCAAGTTTTAACTTGCGTACTTATGGGTTGTTCTTTATGTTGGTTTTAACAATGTTTCCTTATTTTTTAATTTATCAATGTTCACCCATGGCTTACACGTTCCCCCGCTTGGCTTCTTCTAGCACCAGATTGCTTCACGGTTTCCATTGTTTTAGCACAGTTAAGTTGAACATCTCAATCTATCGAGACATAGCAATTCTGACCGCAGTCTGCCCTAAATTTCTAGCCAGTGTGTCTCTGCTTGCCAGGCCGTTTTTCAATGAAACTGCAACTCAATATCAAGCTCGTCTGCGCACGCGTGTGCTGACGGGAGGTCAGTAATTACCAATCTTTATCCTAAAAGTCCCTGGTGTGTGAGGCCCCTGAATTTGCCTAGTAAGGGTCCAGGGCAGGGCGGCTGCCAGGGGTGGGCAGCCGGCCCCTGAGATTTTTTCCAAAATTTAGGAAAAACGGGTTTTGCGCAAAAATAGGGTTTTTACCCAAATGAGTCATTTTTTGTACTGTTTCGCCCCCCAATGATGGTTTCGCCCCTCCTATGATTTTACTCTGGCGCCGCCCCTGGGTCCTGGAAGGGTATTCCCTTTTACCCCCTGGGCTTCACTTGCCTTCCACTCAGCATTTCTGATATATAGCCTTTCAACAACTCGTTGAAATCAGCTTATTTAAGCTCTACTTCTTCAGCCCTAGCCACTATTCTTACCTTGTTGCTGATTGGCTCATAAATCATGCAAATTGCATTGTGACCATCGCCATGGAGCACTCCTTTTGGGATTAATAGGGTTGGTCCCCATTTTCAAATCTTTTTTGTGTAACATGTACTTGCAGGCAGGACTCTAAAATATGTGTGTTGTGCTCTACAGTTCCAAATGTATAATAAAACATTCTGTGCATGTAATTGTGCAATTGGGGAGTTAGTGCCCTAAAACATACAATTTCAGTTGTACAAGCATGGAGATTTTCATATGCCCATCTTCTTTCAGGTTGTGGAATTGGATGGAAATCACATGGATGTTTTTAAATGGCACTTGGGCATCTGCAATTAATTTTGAGCCCTGCTGTGGAAGATTGTCCATCATGCAGCTGATACCAAAGTTGTGCTTGAATTGGATGTTTCTGCCTTTATTCTAAAAAACAATTACAAGCCAAACTTTTTGTGGGCCGCCAGCATAGCTGGCAGGACCACTTAGCATTTTTTTTAATTGACCTCAATTGAAAAGTTGAAGTTCAATTGGAACCAAACTTGTGTCACAGGTGCCACAGATGTCACAGATCCCTATGTTGATGAGGTCAAAGGTTATATGAGGTAAAGTTGAAAAATAGGCTAAAAGGCTAAAATGCAAAAATTGACCTACATTGAAAAGTTGAAGTTCAAACTTGACTCATAGGTGCAATATGGGATGGGATCCCTCATTTGTTGATGAGGTCAAAGGTCATGCAACATCAAAGGTCATGCAACATCAAAGGTCATGCAAGGCCAAATGTCATGCAAGATCAAAGGTCATCCAAGGTCAAGTTGTAAGATAGGCTGGGCAACCTACAGCTTTATATTCTTTGAATATAGCGAACGCGAAAACCTAGAACTGCGAAATTCGAGTTAATATTTAGACCGCTGTGGCTAATAGGTTTTCAATTCTTGTAGAACAATGCATGGATGCATACTGCCTTCATTATAAATGTAAATTACAGTAAGATCCTGGTCCCAAAAGCTTGTATATGAAAGAGTAATTTGACAGGTACATAACAGGGTAGATTAAAGGTGCTTGTTCCGATTTATGTCTATTGTGTTCTCTGCTTGATATGAGAGACTGGCACTTTTACATACACCCCATCAAGTACCGTGGGAAACAAAACTTGCGGTTTTGATGGTAGAAGCAATAATGCATATTGCAAAGCCCTATTCAATACTGCTAATATTGATGGTTAACCATTAAAACAGCGGATTGGTTTTGTTTATATCTTGGGATTGAAATGGATTTAAAGGCTCAAATTTTCAGGACAATGAGAAAATTGAAGCCTTTCATCTGATATCAAAATTCATACTACTTCGGATAAATGGGGGGGGGAAAAAAAAAAAAAAAAAAAAGAGATTTTCATATGCCCATCTTCTTTCAGGTTGTGGAATTGGATGGAAATCACATGGATGTTTTTAAATGGCACTTGGGCATCTGCAATTAATTTTGAGCCCTGCTGTGGAAGATTGTCCATCATGCAGCTGATACCAAAGTTGTGCTTGAATTGGATGTTTCTGCCTTTATTCTAAAAAACAATTGCAAGCCAAACTTTTTGTGGGCCGCCAGCATAGCTGGCAGGACCACTTAGCAATCCGTTGTATGTGTGTGTGTCACTATTTTTTTTTAATTGACCTCAATTGAAAAGTTGAAGTTCAATTGGAACCAAACTTGTGTCACAGGTGCCACAGATGTCACAGATCCCTATGTTGATGAGGTCAAAGGTCATGCAACATCAAAGGTCATGCAAGGCCAAATGTCATGCAAGGCCAAATGTCATGCAAGATCAAAGGTCATCCAAAGTCAAGTTGTAAGATAGGCTGGGCAGCCTACAGCTTTATATTCTTTGAATATAGCGAACGCGAAAACCTAGAACTGCGAAATTCGAGTTAATATTTAGACCGCTGTGGCTAATAGGTTTTCAATTCCTGTAGAACAATGCATGGATGCATACTGCCTTCATTATAAATGTAAATTACAGTAAGATCCTGGTCCCAAAAGCTTGTATATGAAAGAGTAATTTGACAGGTACATAACAGGGTAGATTAAAGGTGCTTGTTCCGATTTATGTCTGTTGTGTTCTCTGCTTGATATGAGAGACTGGCACTTTTACATACACCCCATCAAGTACCGTGGGAAACAAAACTTGCGGTTTTGATGGTAGAAGCAATAATGCATATTGCAAAGCCCTATTCAATACTGCTAATATTGATGGTTAACCATTAAAACAGCGGATTGGTTTTGTTTATATCTTGGGATTGAAATGGATTTAAAGGCTCAAATTTCAGGACAATGAGAAAATTGAAGCCTTTCATCTGATATCAAAATTCATACTACTTCGGATAAATGGGGGGGGGAAAAAAAAAAAAAAAAAAAAGAGATTTTCATATGCCCATCTTCTTTCAGGTTGTGGAATTGGATGGAAATCACATGGATGTTTTTAAATGGCACTTGGGCATCTGCAATTAATTTTGAGCCCTGCTGTGGAAGATTGTCCATCATGCAGCTGATACCAAAGTTGTGCTTGAATTGGATGTTTCTGCCTTTATTCTAAAAAACAATTGCAAGCCAAACTTTTTGTGGGCCGCCAGCATAGCTGGCAGGACCACTTAGCAATCCGTTGTATGTGTGTGTGTCACTATTTTTTTTTAATTGACCTCAATTGAAAAGTTGAAGTTCAATTGGAACCAAACTTGTGTCACAGGTGCCACAGATGTCACAGATCCCTATGTTGATGAGGTCAAAGGTCATGCAACATCAAAGGTCATGCAAGGCCAAATGTCATGCAAGGCCAAATGTCATGCAAGATCAAAGGTCATCCAAAGTCAAGTTGTAAGATAGGCTGGGCAGCCTACAGCTTTATATTCTTTGAATATAGCGAACGCGAAAACCTAGAACTGCGAAATTCGAGTTAATATTTAGACCGCTGTGGCTAATAGGTTTTCAATTCCTGTAGAACAATGCATGGATGCATACTGCCTTCATTATAAATGTAAATTACAGTAAGATCCTGGTCCCAAAAGCTTGTATATGAAAGAGTAATTTGACAGGTACATAACAGGGTAGATTAAAGGTGCTTGTTCCGATTTATGTCTGTTGTGTTCTCTGCTTGATATGAGAGACTGGCACTTTTACATACACCCCATCAAGTACCGTGGGAAACAAAACTTGCGGTTTTGATGGTAGAAGCAATAATGCATATTGCAAAGCCCTATTCAATACTGCTAATATTGATGGTTAACCATTAAAACAGCGGATTGGTTTTGTTTATATCTTGGGATTGAAATGGATTTAAAGGCTCAAATTTCAGGACAATGAGAAAATTGAAGCCTTTCATCTGATATCAAAATTCATACTACTTCGGATAAATGGGGGGGGGGGATCCCAAAGACGATCAGAACATGTACCTTTAAACCTTGTGTCCTTTTTTTTATAAAGGTAATGAATTTGGGGGTATTACAGACTTTGGAGCCAAAGTTCATTAATATTTCACAATTCCATCACCCTGGCTACATGCATTAACTCCCTGTTTTTAATAATCCATATATTTTTTAATTAACTTGGTGTTTTTCATGTTAATTTCCTTGGTTAGTAATTATGCTGTATTTTTCAGTAGGAGGTAATTGAATCTGGTTTCTATTTTAATGTATATCTATTTGTCTATAGACAGTTATTAACACCAATGTTTCTTAACACTTCAGGGTCTTGTATCTTGATGTACATGTTAGGCAATCACACCTTTTGATAATATTGGTCATGATGATTGGCAGGCAGGAACAAAAAATTATGTTCAGTGTTAACTGGTCTATATTTAATATTTATGGGCTTGTAATGTTTGCCCTGAGAGGAATAGTTGTCAATTATGATAATAAAATGCATGAGTCTTCAGTCCAAAAAAGACGAGTTTAAAATACAATCAAAGTGATCCACATTATGCAGTTGATTGGGTTGATTTGTGTCAGGGTCACTCCATGATTATCATTTAGAGATGAGATGTTGGGAAACTAACAGTTTTAAAGAAACTTGGATGTTATTACCATCTAGGCTGGTATGAGATGCTTTATTTTACCTGTACATGTAGTTAAATGTCATTTGCAGTCATAAAAGCTCAAATAAAATAGAATTTGTAGAAAGTCAGTAAGGAAAGTTGTATTACAAAAATTTCCATTTCTCCCACACAGTCAGGTCAAACAACCTGTATACTATCGTAAGCTTGGTTGACATACTGTATTTAGCACAACAAAACGAAACAGGCTCAGTGTGCCCATTGGATTACACACTTTATTCTGTCATAGTGTATGATAATGGAATAAGTGTATTATCCATTGGTGCACTGAGTCTGTTTCGTTTGGTTGTGCAAAA
>JAMKCH010050629.1:0-10747 GCA_023653785.1 Ophioderma brevispina
TCATTTCTTGAACAAATTTCAGTGTTAAGCAGCCATAGACCTGGGTATTATGTAATGATTGCTTGACAACCATACTGTGGTTTGTGATTGGTAAAACATGTGAATATGTCTACATGTTGATGCCACCCGTCAGATTTTGTAAGATCACTTTGCATTTGTCACTATAATCCAAGATATGATGAGATCAAGTACAAAGGTCCATTCTCTTTGCACTATGCCTTGCGTTGCCGATTAAAAGGTGGGTTCACACTTCATCGGCAGACGTCTGCAGATGCTAGCATGCTTTTCTATGCACACGTACGCTCATGAATCCGGCGCGCAAAGCATGTTTAAAGGCTAGCGTCAGCCGAAGTCTGCTGAAGAAGTATGAACCCACCAATATCGATCACTTTCTGCCACAACTCAATGCAGATCCAGTTAAAATGAACTGGGCTAGAAGACCTGCATGATCTCTTTCTTTCCATTTTTAGTTGTCTACCCCGCATATGATTTCCAAACATGAATAGTATTTGGGTAAAGGCTTTCAAAAACCCTTGGAAATCAAAGTTGAGGAATATCCCCAAGTCAACTCTCAATCTCCAGTACAGACCTGTTCATATTTCGTTGAACTGCGTCACTGTGCAGTGCAGCGAGTTGTACTGGCTGCCGCAACTCGCTGCAAATCCAGTTAGTCAATCTAATGTTACTACAGTACAGTAAAAGGCACTGCAGTAGCTTTAAAGAGTCAATGGTACCACACTGCATAATTCGGTGAAGTACGAATGGACCTTAATACTTTCTGACACTCCCAAGCACTGCATCAGAAATCAATTGCTACTTTCACCATCAATTTATCAATTGCAAGAGATTTTTGATGCAATGTTCTGAGTGACAGGATTGCTTATTAATCTATCCTAAGGTGGGTCCCACAGATAGCTCAAGAGGGCAAGAGAGGACAAAAAATGTTTCTCAATATGTAGCCCTGATTAAACAATTAAAATGCAAACCTAGAGTTTGTGTCTTTGTCATAAATTCCCTTCAGCTCCCGAATGTGACGTAATCACAAAATACAGGTTTTCGGTACTTTTACATAATGATTTTTTTCTGGCTAACCATATCACCAATTTTCATTTTCTTTGCATATCATGAAAGCAGAGATAATTTTACATAATAGCTGTACTCTGTGGGTAGATGGTAGGGTTAGCCTGAAAAAAAATTAAAAATAATAACCCGTTATTTTGTGATTTCGTCGGGACGGTCCGGGAGTTGAAACCTTCAGGAATTTATGACAAAGTCACAAATTATTGGCCTGCATTTGTTTTACCATGGTCATGTATCAAGAATTACTTTTAGTCCTGTTAAGCCACTCATACTACTCATTATGACCCACCTTAACACATTAACAATCTTTTGATGTATCATCTTTGCTAAAAGATTTACTAAGAACAATTTGACCATGAACTCACCTGTGGATAATAGCCAGTGGCTTGCTTATGCATGCCTGTGTGTGGGCCTGCTGTAATATTGCAATTCTGGCTGCTTGCTGCTTGCTTTATCCATGAGTGGCAAGAGTATGTCCCCTTGTCTGTCGTAACCACCGTACCTACTGGATAGCAGCTGCCTGAATCCCTGCCGAGGTGTTTACTGTGTGCTAGGCCACTGTGTGAACATCATGCTGTAAGTGATCCGGGGCTCCGGGTATCCGATTGTGGAAGTACGGCCGGCAGATTTGGTGAGGCCGCTCTTCCTTACGAATAAAATGACGCTGAAGCGGCTGTACTGGCTGCATGGAAGTTGTTTGCCATACAACTTTGGGGTTGACCCATTTGTTTGCATAGCATGTGTGCATCTGGGTTCGTGCCCCTTGATGCATTGGAGACATCCCAAACCGTGAGCCGTTCATCTCCATGTACCTTTTTGGCAATCCCTGTGCACCGAAGGAGTCCTGCGCATTCTTTCTGCTTCCAAGGAATCTTTCATTTGTATACTTGGATCAGAGTTTTAACATGGGGGGGCACTGTCAGTACACTCTACCCCTTGAAATGGATCCCTCCCTCATGAGTCCCCTTGCATACTGGATGGCACAGGCTGTAATCCTTCACTTGGAGTTGGATCACCAGTTGATCTAGGACTTTGTCAAAGGATGAGGCGAGTGAATAACTGGTGCACCTGGGAATCGTTCATATGTGGACTCGGAGGAGGGAGACGATTTTGTGACATTGCCGACTTGTTTTGTGGCTGCAATGGTGAACCGGCACCAACTAACGGATGTTGCGAGCTGCCGCCAATTGAATGGGCCCTTGACTTGCAAAAGCACTTGGCTGGCATTGTCCCCCACGGTTTCCAATGCGAAGAAACTTGATAGTGCGGCTCAACATGATGTGAACTTCCCTGCTGCGCTGAACACCTTGAGGTGATTCTGTAATAATACCCCAAGATGTGTCTTGTTCTGGTGGTGTCTGCGCTGGCCTTGCTCAGGTCCCTCTCTGGTAATGTTTGTAATGATTCAGATTTTTGATCTGTGATGGCGTAACATACTACTAGGAGGTCTACTTGAAGATGATGCACTATCTTGTTGACCCTACTATGAGGGGTTCGCCCAGAGCTTCGTTGCTCCTCTTTCTACAACCTGCGTTCAGGCAGCGGTCTTTCTGGCACTTGTTTCTTTTAGCTCTGGACTCTAGCAGTACTGCTTGTAGAGGTGTGAAGTTCCCTGCCCTGTGGAAGGATGGTTATAACTAACCAACTAACTACCTGTCATGTTTCGCTCCCAATATGGTGGCACACTATGTCCAGGAAGATGACTAGGCCCATGGGAAAAAATTCTGTCCAGATATTGGTCCGGTCTACTACCAAATAGCTGTCTGAAGTACTTGTATTCCCTGAGTCAACAGTTGGTTGTATTTGGGGGCATGGAATGATCACTACTACGGACTGCGCTACGTATTGGTAGGCATTGTGGCACTCTTAAGTTATGACTGAAGGCTGCGTAAAACCACCTGAGAGTCGCGATTGGCTTGATATGGCAAGTCTTTGAAAAGCCCTTGGAAGTCCAGGTGGGAGAGGTTGTCATGCTCTGCGGTGAGCTTGGAATGGGTGGGGAGGCCGGCGGGAGTTCAGATTCAGATCTATCATGTGTTCTGCTGCGTTGCTTCTGCGAACAAGTCCTGAGTAACACTACTCATCATGCTGAGGTTGATCATGTGTCCGAGGCACACCAGTCTGATAATCGGCCTGTGAGGGTCGTAGGCGGTTGTGAACAAAATTTTTGACTGTGGGAAGGTGGCACTCTTTTATGACAGTCTGGCTGTTCTGACGACAACTGGCGTTCCTCTCAAATGATTTCGATTTGTCCTTTGCATATGACCACCCCTTGTAAAAAATTATGTTCTTGCAGATGCAAAAACTTACCTAACCACAAACTCCCTGTTTGTTGCAAGCTCACTGTTTCCATCCTGGCTCATTTGGGCGTTTACTTGCTTTTTGATTGATTTGACCATTTGATTTCCGGGGTCTAGAAACAATAGTTTTGTTCTGAAAAAGTGGATTGTTTTCAATATCTTGCGCAGGATCCTCTTTAGACCTCGCTCACTAACGGGTTTCAGTTTCTATAGTGGTCCGTTTGCACAGAACTTTCATAGATTTACTCATCTCATTAGATTTACTCGTCTCCTCCTCCTCCCAGTCTCCTGCTTTCTTCTCATTTAATTTCATATTTGCACTGTTCATTGGTTTGGTCCTACGTAAGATTTTGCTTCATGACCATCTATTTACGGTGAAAATTTTCCGGTTCACAGTGCTACTTTGTGAAGAACATACTAGGTTGGTCCTTGCACCTGTATTAACCTTCTGGCCTAGTGTTTCAGCCCAATACTGGTATTTAGCACCAGACGTATGTCTTTTGTTCAGTGCCTTGACAGCAGCATTAGCAAGCTTCACAGCTTGCTCCGCTCTTTTCATCTTTCTCTTCTTTTGATTGGACCCGCCTCTTCGGAGGTCCTGTTTTCCCTTATCACCTTCGCTTGGGTTCCTTCCTTCTTCGTCCCCTCTTCCTTTTCTCCTTTGGGTTTTGGGCCTCCTCCTTATTT
The DNA here is from genome assembly GCA_023653785.1 of Ophioderma brevispina. Taxonomy (NCBI): domain Eukaryota; kingdom Metazoa; phylum Echinodermata; class Ophiuroidea; order Amphilepidida; family Ophiodermatidae; genus Ophioderma; species Ophioderma brevispina. Next base: position 4,068 of record JAMKCH010050629.1, read on the forward strand.
TCAGTACCAACTTTAACTTGCCCCGCATTAGGAATTCTGTTTCGGCAAATCATTTTTTGTCTTTTCCCGATCCCCTTACCCTCTGCTCCCGCACCATTTTGGCATCCTGTTTGCTTCTTTGATCGCCTTTTGTACTGTCTTTTCTTACGTTCTGGTTTCTTGGGATTATCACCATCAGCAATCACCGCCTTCTGCGGGAGGATTTTGTGTTTCAGATCAGCTTTGGTAACACATTGTGCGTTTCAGTTCCTGTAACAATCAGCTGCTATTGCTCACTTTAGGGACAGTTTCTTTTGAATCCGTACCTGGAGCTGCTGCCTTATCGTTGCCCTGTTCAACAACGAGCTAGCAGTATCAACTCTGAATAAAGTTCTTTTGATCTCAGTAGTTGATTTGTTTTCAGGCTTCGCTAAATCTTGCTTTCACCTCTTTCGGGCGCTCTCCCTCTGCTTTCGACTTTAATTCTGCCATTGTGTTCATTCTTTTTATCCCTTTTTTGTAATTGCTTTTTATTTTGGAGTCTTTTGAGCCTTTTTGTCATTGACGCAGGTTTTTCCTGGGTCTTTTTGGTTGCTTTTACCTTCAGCACCTTTTGGGCTCCGGTTGGAACTGAAATTACGGGAAGACGCATTGCGCACGTAACCTTCTCAAATCCTTGTTGATGAAAGTTTTAGTTTCCTGCTTTTCTAAAAATGGTGATTTCACCGAGCACTTCGGCTCTCTTTTGTGAGGTATCAGTTTCCTTACATTTTTGGTATCATCATTCTGCTCTTACACTCTTGTATTTTCTTTGTTTCACTAAGTCTGTGTTTTCACTTTCTTTTATCAGCATATCATAACTCATATTCACTACTATGCGGACTAGACTCGGCGCTACTACTCTGCATTCATGGTAGTTGCACCGACATTTCCACTTTGGCACGACTTGCAGACGTATTTCTTGAGGTGTGTCGATTTAGAGGAGTGCGGGAGGAATGCCCGTAGCTCGCCGATAATATCGCAGTGGTAAACTCGTGTCGTCTGTCTCGGGGATCCCCAATCAGGAAATAGTGTATGTCCCATATTTTTATCGAAGCACCCTTCCAGAGTTCAGCCATTAAAGTATATTCTGAAAATGGCAAAATACAAGTTAGGGGAAGGCAAGAAAGCAGACATACGCCGGGATAGGAATGAAGGACTCCCTCTATAGGTTTTATGAGAACAGATAACATTTTGAAAAACAGTCCGCATAATAAAGCGACATGATCAAAGTTTACCTTTTCGTGGGTTTTTTTCAAAAAATTCACTCACCAATTAAAATCTCAAAAAAGACGCTTTTATTTAAATTACAATTACAGCTTCAAATGGGTAATTTGAAATTTCCAAATATGAACCATTTCCTTCCAAGAACCACAATGCCCGCTTTAGCAAGGATGTGCATTATATTTAATTAGCAACAGGATATGTGTGGCGATCAAGCAAAATGAGTCTGAAGCAGGTTCAGATCAATTTTTACTTTTTCATTCTGTAGCTGTATGCAGCATTTTAAAAGCTACATTTTGCTTGAAATCCCCAGTTTGAAATGACCAATTATTCCAAGATATAATTTTCAGGTGAAAGGGTGGTCCAAAAACAATAGGAAACAAAAGGACATTTTCTCCTTTTGTTTGGCCCTATATCTCAAAATCAATATTGCGATTATTTTCGACTCCATTTGGCTTGACACATCACATATGTGAGTGGCATTCTGGTTCTGGGAGGGGGAGAAGACCCCATTTTTGCATTTTTGTTTTCTGGGGGGCTTAGTCCCTCCCATGGGACTGCGGAACACTAAATAAATGAAATTGCACAGAAACTACAACAACCACCTATTAACATAACCCTACCACACTATGAGGTAAGGCATGCTAATTTACCAAGGGCTCAGTTCAGTACCCTTGGATGGGCACATGTTAACAACTGATGACCATTGCAGGTTCTGGGTATCATAAATCCATACTAAAAGGCAAGGGTTTTGTATTTGCCTCAAAATTAACTGGTGAATGCATAAAGCTATTGACCTGTGTCATTGTGAATTGAATATAGCATGCGTCATGGGCCATTAAGATACGGAACATTGAGGTACATAATCGAGTTGTGCGTTGGTGTTGAGACGGTTATTATAAGTCCAATCTTAGTACTCACTGCAATACATCAGAATAAGCGTAATATAGTATTTGGGTAAGTGTTATAAGGGCGGCCGGAGTGTGCCTCTTTGTGTAGCTTTCTGAAGGACAAAAGGTCTATCTAGGCACCTTTACAAGCTCCATAACACAAAAGGGCAGCTATTGTAACATCTTCCTGTTTCTTCATTTAAATCATAACTGGTCAATGAAATGGAGACATGCTGTAAGCTTTGACTTTTCCAGAAAGCATGACCCTGAAGTTCTCAGGACTTTTCTTATTTTTCTTGATCTTACAAGTGTTTCTGAGGATAAAAAAACAGCTTGCATACATGATCAAGTAGTTGTTAAAACACCAAGTCAAAAATTGCACAAATATGATGGTTAAGCGGGCCCCTCCTTCATTTTCTTATACGGTTGATGTCCTTCAGAGATTGAGGAGTATATTTCCATCATCTGTCACGATGAATGTCAGGGTATTTCTGACTTGTTTTAGGGATCTAATCATTCGGCACAGTGCTTCGTTGAAAAAAAATTAAAGATGCACCCACATGTCTGCATACTATCTGTGTGGAGAGCAAAGCCCTCAAATGTAAATAATGTGATCATGTTTGGATGAGAAGTTGTTAATTTCAGACCATGCATAAACATTGTTGAATGTCATGACACACATGATGCAACACTATCAGTGACATGATTTTTGTCTGATGCAACAAAACCACTAAAAAACAGAGAATGCAAAGATAACCATCTCCCCTTCAATAAAAATATCGGAAATTAAAATCCATTGACCAAAATAAACCCTTCAAAAAAGGTAAAAAAAAGAAAACTTCACTTATTTATTATCTCAAAATTACTGAAACATGTTTGTATGAATCATATAGTTAAAAAGCTTATTTCCTTAGATTGTACAAAGTAAACCCCATTTTTAGTGCCCCGAGTGACTCTTCTTTCAGTTAATGCAGTAGCGAGTCTCAAATACAAGTTTCCACATTTGCAACAGGCCGAGGGCATTTTGAATCAATCCAAATGCATGCCAAGTGCCTATACTTACTTACTAAACACAGGTCAGTACTTAGGGATAAAAAGTGTTAAGAAGTTTAAGAACCAGAGACATTATGATCATGCTAAAAATTCCCTAAGTACATAGCACCTGGTGGCTTAAAATTGAGGGTGTTAAGAATAGGATTTTTTGTAGAGATCATTGGTTGCCCTTATTGGAGTGAAATTTCCCCAAACAGGTGCACTGTGGGATTGACTCATACTCTCTCTGCCAACAGGCCCTACCTGTGTTCACGGAACAAAGCAACACAGGATCAATATAGTTGAGCCCAGCAGATAAACATTTAAATTTTGGCACATAGTGTTTGAGACCCTTTTACGTTAGCATAAAAGGTACTCCAGTTGTAAGAAAGCGATTTTAAAAATGGGGTATGTAATTGTACAGTTTGAAAAAAATTAGCTTTTCACTGAGATTATAAACACTATACTAACAGGTTTCATTTTATTTGCAGGATATAAATATAGTGAACAACTTTTTAAGTGTTTAGGTAACACTTTTAATTATGGCATCCACTTCTGCTAAATCATTTACCACAAAATATTGCTATCACCAATTTCAATTTGTTGTGTTGGGGGGAAAATGCCAGTTCATATTATTACCAATATCTGATGAATTAGAAAAGCAGTCTGCAAGGGGAGAACATCATGAGATTCTATCCTGTCACAAACAGCGGCAGAGTTTTATTCTAAGTGTTGATTCTTTCTTCTTCACAGTTTCAGGCTTAGAAATCCAATATGTTTGATGTATTTTTAACTCATACTTCGGTTCCCAAACAACCCCATCTTAACCACTGTGTCAAATGACTAAAATGGGGTTCGAAAAGGTCATGTAGCATCAGCTGGGTCCAACAAGTGTAATTTTTTACAAAGAAATACTACTCCTACAGAAACATGTATTGTCAGCGGACTCATGATATGAAACAGGTTAGGACCTTCACAAACTAGTGTTCTGCCTGGGGGTCACAGGTCATTTTTAAAGGGGCACTTAACCTATTAAAAAAAAAATGCAGCAGCAGGGTGGTGTGTCATCGCAATGACAATTAACATCGAACATCTGCTGGCTCTGCCCACTGCTGGAGGCCCACAATGCACAAACAAGACCTTGTGGAATTCAGTCAAGCAGCCAGACGTGTGTACAAACCTCTGGCGGGATCATATTTGAGAACCACTGGGTTTGGACACGTAAGAAGATTGATTAAGGTCTAGTTCAGATTGGTGTACACCTTTTCTTGCCAATGCAGGGACATACAGTCATCAAACTTACCTCTTGGACATACATTGCATATTCTAAATACAGCTGTATCAGTGATAAACAGAGAGAAAAGCCACAAAATAATAATTTAAAATTTCCGGTTTAGAGGAGATAAGTGTGCTTATAGTCAGGGACAGAAGTAGGCGACTCAATTGCGCGTTATGTCAAGGTTTGTCAATGGCGACGCGCAACACAGACGTGATTTGCTTTGAAGTGTAGAATGGGGGGGGCATTAATCGAACAAATGTGATTAAAATGGGAAAAATGCTCCTATTTAAGTGCGAGTTTTCGACTAACAGATACAATAATTCATGAAAGTAAACTTCTATTTAAAATAAGCTTTGGGGGGGGGGGGGGGGACCTTGTTTTTTCACAGAGATTAATCACGGAGAGCTTTTATTCTGCACCGTCAAATTACGTCAGACGCGAAATTGGTCGCCTTATTCTGTCCATGACTATAGTACTTAACGCTACCAGGCCCATTGTAATCCACACTTCTGAAATCTTGGTGCATGTCCATTGACAAACTGCAAAAGAAATAAGCACAGCCAGCCAGTGTTAATTCAACCTTAACATTGAAAACAATGAATTGTGAGAAATACACAACTCTAGGTCACACATGTAGTATCTGGCAATAATGAGCCTCTCACAAAAATAGTGGTCACAGCGAATGCATGTGTCCATCTTCCATCAACCATTTGTGAAGGGTCACAGTCATATGGAGCCTCAAAGTCATCTGTGTACAACCCATAGAGTCTTGGCCACGAGGTTCTTCTGTTGAGCAAGTGAATGATCAATAATAAAAGAGTGAGTGCAGTAAGTACAGAGTCAACCTTCTTACACAACCACACCACACACAATGGCATTAAGCCACGTGTGCACACGCGCACAACACACCACACCCAACACACGCAACACACAAATACACATGCACACATACACTACCAAGTAATCCCATGTGTCCACACTGCTTGCAGCAGATGACACAAAAAGTGCTTTTTACTCAACAAGAAAATTGGTGCAATTGAAAATACCATATGGCCTCAAGCTGAATTTTTGGAAATTGCACAAAAATAGGTAGACCGTAATATAGCATCCATAAGTTTGTTTGCAAAGGGAAATATTTTACATTTTCAGCCTGTTCTTTATAAGATGACCTTGTATGTTACATTTGACTTTGTACATGACGCTTTGTATGTTGATCTTTGACCTTGTATGCGACCTTTGATGTGCCTCTGGCCATTTTTTTTGTAGATTACCTGATGCGACCTCTGCCTTTGCAGGTGAACCTCTGTCCGGAATGTGTCCCTTTACCTTGCAACATATGATGTACCTTGTTGTAGTCCAGACCAGGTAATACAATTGGATGGATTGAGCATGCTAATACAAAGATATTGGTCGAAGCCTTGAGTTTAAAAAAAATTGTGTGAAGCGTACCAAGCAAAATATTTACAAACTTGGTTAGCGAGTCCCATATCTTTGTGTATCTGCGAAAATCCGTTCAGTTTTATCATTATAATATCGGACGAGACTCCGAGAGTAGTCTAGCCCAATATTTTAAAAAATCATTGCGAGACCAATAAAATCACATTGCATTTATCATTTAAGTTTTTTGATCGTAATATTTTCCCACACTTGGATCCATACCAACATAATAATGTTGCAATTGACTTTGTCCCCCCCAAACATCTGGTACAAAAGTGTACAAAAGACCAATTAATTTTGTTTTACAACTAGACTCAAGATGCCCTTTTGACTTGGTATTAAACCTTTGAGATCTTATCACATTAATATTTCCATGATGTACTTATGACCCAGGTTGGTATAAAATTTGGATTGATTGAGCCCATATTTTATTGGTCGAGCTATGAGTTGCAGAAATATTGGGGGAGTGCATTGGAGCCCAATATTTTAAAACTCATAGGGAGACCATTAATACTGGGTGTAAATCATCCAATTTTATCATAATTATATCATGGATCCAATATTTTCCCACACCTGGATCCATACAACATAATAAATGGGTTACAATAATTGGGGGACCTTGCATTACAAAGATCCCCAGCAGTTTTTTTTTTCTGGGAAATGAAATTCAAGAACAATTAGGCAATTGACTTAAGCTTGTTTTATAAAAGGCTTATCTTTGCACTTTTTGGCGAGTGCTTCCAGCAATGAGCGCAATCAATACGCTTTGCTCTAGTAGCATCAGTCAATACTCCCAAGCT
>JAMKCH010050630.1:0-13940 GCA_023653785.1 Ophioderma brevispina
ATATGTGATGTGGGCGACGAATCATATTGGCTATGGTTCTTCGATTTTTTTACAAAATATTCTCAGATGACTTCCGTTCTGGTGCCCAAGGGGGAAGGGTCCATGGAACCCCCTTAAGGACGGCTTGGCGAATTTAAAGTGGCGTATTTAAAAAGTACACAATTACAAAAATATTTCGGCGCGAAACCCAATCCCATACATAAAGCGGCCAGCGCGGAAAACAGATATTGGTGGTCCATCGGAACCCCCCCCCCCCTTGGGTGCCTTAAATGTAAACGATTTCATCGTGGATATTGCTAAACGGTTACTGTTGTACAAAATCATGGGAAATGACATGTTATTTTGCAACACCCGTAAAAAAATAATGATTCCTTAAAACTGCAGGTTTTGTGTTAATATAGATAACTTTGGGTCTTTAGAGACCATACTCAAACATTAAAAGAATTCAAAAAAGTTTGATGTAAGCTCAAGGCTCATTTGAATTGTCCGTCTTTTTGTCCAATTTTCGCGTTTTGAAACAATGTTTTGGCCTAATTTGCCGCCAAACTCAACAAATCTCATCTTTTAATGCTGATTTGCGGTTGTTTTATGACCCCTTCACATGTGCAAAATTCCTTGGGAAAGCAGTTCCCATGGACCCTCCGCCCCCCCCCCCCCACTGGGCAAACGGTCGGAAGTAAAATCCCTCAATCACTTAATTGTTAATGCTGAATTAGTCAAATAATTAACAATAACATTCTAATAATATAATAATGAGAGCATAATATAGTACTTAAACACTACTCTCTAAATTCTTAGATTAAAATCTAATCTAATTGGATTGCTATCAGGTACAAATCCAAGTTAGATTAAAAAATTAAATTACAAAATCCATTGAAATATAAATCTAATAGATTAAAAAAATGGAATCAAAATTTGGATTTGTCTCGGTTCTAATCTAAGAAATTTAGAGAGAAGTGACGGGGGGGGGGGTGGGGGGGGTCCTATGGAACTTTCAAAATTGTTTTCGCCGCTGGCCGCTGTACGCGTGGATTTTTTTCGCCGATTTTTTTGTAATTGTGTGACTTTTAAGCTCTTCTTTTCATACAAAAGAATTAACATCGGTAGGCACGTTAATGAGTTAATTCGTGAGGTTTCCCTGACCCCATCCTCCCTTGGTCATAACGGAGGAGCACGTGAGAATATTTTTTAAACAATCAAAGAACCAAAACAATTGTTTTGCTGATATATGTTCACACAACATATAAGTAAACAATTCTTAGTAATTTTAAAAAATAATTAACCCTTTATGTGCTGAAAACAAACAATTCATCGGGACTTTGTAAACCGTTACTGTACAAATCTATGCGTGTATTTTGCCACAACGCCCTAAAAATAAAGGATTCCTTAAACTGCAAATTTGTGTAGCTAAATATATGTAATTTGGGTCTTTAAGAGTAGCTATCAGAAAATAAATAAGTTTCAAAAAGTTTGATGTAAGCTACTAAGGGACTAATCCTAAAAGAACAAAAAACATCACAAACAAAATCAAAACACACACAAAAACAAACAACCATAAAAAGAAAACAAAAAGAAAACGCTGATGTGAAAATTGGTTCGCAATATTAATGGAAAATAATGTAATGATGAATAGAAAGAAGCGCGCAAAGAAAATTCAATAGGTGATGAGGGACTAAGTATACGCCTACGTCGCCATTTTGGCGTTCTAGGAACCGCGCCATGACGTGGGGCGGTTTATTGTGTATGAGGGTATTTCTTTCGAGAATTTCTTCACGTAGGTGTTCTCTTCCCCAGCACCAAACAAACTTTTCGTAACAATTAAAATGAAGAGCGACGCTCATTACTCTCATTACTGAATGGTGACGTCAGATTTGTGATACAGCTTCGGGAGATTTCGGAAATTCTAAAGTGGTAATGACGTTCGAGAGAAAGGATGAGAAAGGAACCTATGATAATCTCTCCCCTCCCATAACTCTCCCCCCTCAAAAATCCCTCTTCCCCACATGGTGGTCAAAATTATAAGAGCAATGATAATGGGAAAATCCGGGATGGTTCGGCTATCGGAAGCTGAAACACAGAATTCAAATCAGGGACTTCCGTGGGTGAATTTTGGTGTTGTTTTTGTTGTAGTAAAGTTGCGCCAGAATAATCCCAGAAATTGGGGTTGAAAAAAGTTACTCCTAAATAATCGTTATTATGCGCATTTATAATGTTATAGTGAGATGTCTATTTGTGTCGGTGTCACTTGGTCAATTCTGAAACACACTGTCTCAGATATGCAGGGTGACATGAACTTTTTATGCTGACATTGCAAATATGCATGGCTATTTCCGGCAGTGGAACCAAGTTGAAATGGGAAATGCAATGGGCGTATTGATTTACTGCATAATTCTATGGCGGAACTTGCGTTGACCAAGAAAGGGTCAGTTGAGGCGCGGTCAAGCCAATGGTTGCATGGACACACTACAATGAACACACAGATTTACTGCGTTCGGGTGTGGTATACTGCAATGCGGTTCATTAATCGCTATAGATAGCCGAGACTCTTATGGTTATTTGCATTATATAGGAATTACTACACATGCGCGAATTGCAGCGGTGACTAGCGTCGGTGACTAGGAGTCCTTTATACAGGCTTCAATAGAGTAGGTTGTTTGTGCTAGAGGTCCCTAGCGAAAAATCTGACAACACCGAAAAAAAGGTAGCTAGCGTTAACTTCTTGTTAATCTTGTTAAACAAGGTAGAGGTCCGTCCTTTTTTTAAAAGTGCACTGACAATTAAGTTCGGACATTAGGGATATTTGGGAGAATATATTATGAAGAAATCAAGAATGTTCTATTCATGACTGATACGTACGAGCGACGTTTGTACTGGGCAGTGCCGTAAAGTGGGCAGGACCCATCCGAAAAGAACAAGACGCTCGGATCCGCCTTGTTCGTGAGGGTTAGTATGGTTGGACTGGAAACAAAAGACTCACACTATACCTCAAACATTATAGCGTGAGGTGACAGCCCTACACGATGCTCTTTGAAAGGAGTGATTTAAGCTAACAACAACGATGGAAGCTAGCCATCACGCTCCTCCTCAGGTGGAGCGAAATAGACGTCTGTGGACCGTCCATGCATGATAGCATAGTTAACAAATGCTAATACGAGATGTAATCGCTGAATCGCAGAATAAAAAAATCTTCAGGTGACAGTGAGCAAAAAAAAAATGCGCCTAAAGGGGCATTTCGTTGATCCACAACCTCGTCCCACTCGCTGTCCTCGAAAAAGTTGAGATTTTTATATCATCTGAACCGTTACCTAGTAATCCATGTGTACCAAATCTCCGTGCAAGTTCGGTCGTATCTGTAAGAAATTCGCAATTTTGTATTTCGTCAGTAAACGGAAGAAATTACAGCACAGGCCTATGGGACCGTGGGGAAACAGCATTTGCTCATAACCCACCCGCAAGCTAGGGATCAACTCAAACTTTCGTGAATAAGTTTTTTAAAGGATAGGTAGTGAACACATGAATAAAACAGGGAGGGTGCTAGAATACGAAATGCACCTTTAAAACAAATGCGCGCTTATTTTAGATAACTTTTTGTTTTTTATTTGGCTAAGAGTAAAAACGACTATTTACAACGATGGCAATCGGCTAAATAAGATGTACAAAATACCCAGTGAAGTGCCCATCCAATCGATCATCGGGAGAACAATGCGAAAACGCTTTTGACCCGATCATCGGGTCAATATCCTCGCCCGAAATGGCTATTGACCCGATCATCGGTTCAAAATCCTCGACCGAAATTGCTAATTGACCCGATCATCGGGTCAATATCCTCGCCTGATATGCTATTGTACACCCCGGTCAATATCCATCCTCGTCTGAAATGGGTATTGACCCGATCATCGGTTCCTAACTTGAATATGCAGGTTTTACAAATTTGTCCTAAATTATTAAATCTTACAATGTTTGTACAGCCTTCAATTAATTCGTAAAGCCTGCCCAACCAATCGGGTTTTCTACGACTGTTTTTACGAACTTTTGTACATGCAGCCTGTCTGTTACTGACGTGGTTGTTTGTGGCTCTCCGAAGTGATGCAAAAATTCTGAGGTAATTCTAAGCATGTTGGTGTAAGAAGATTCACACAAATTAAATGTGAAATGTTACAATTTATGGTCTTCATCCATTTGGTCGAATCGTGTTATCATCCGGCATTGTGCCTTGGATATGAGATGCCTATGAACCACCTGGGCGGCGTTATGCATGTTGGGATACCGTGCCATGCAGTAATGTTACTGAACTAGCTCCATGACCGTGCACTCTCCAGTTTGGAATAGATATGAACCCGGCATGTATGGGACATACCAGAACATGCCGTAACTCCATCACCGTGCACACTGACCCGGCGTGTACGGGGACTACCCCCCCACCACACCCCCCCTGGCGCCTGTACGGGGGCGGGGAGGGGGCTTGCCTTATCATGCCGTAACACTCCATGACCGTATACACACTCTGGGGGAATCCAGGATCTGAATACACACTGCCTGAATACATAGCTACAGCATTTGTTGAGGATTTTGTGCTCCGTGACATGCTTAAATAGTTTCGGACACACATAAGTGTTATTTGGTGTATAATTTGTGTGATTCGTTATTTCATCTAATAAAGCCTATATTCTACGTGTTGTGTCATTTGGAAGCATGCATGGACCAAACTGCGTTTGACAGCATATTTGTAGACTGTACAACTAGACAACACTCGTAAACCCAAATTCGTAAAACCCAGCCGTACTAATCATTTCATTGGTAAGCCACGTCAGTCGGCTAAGCCTAACCAACTATAAGCATCGCTTAACATGCCGTACAAATCACGCATTAGTAGACGAGACATCGTGTTACTAAACTTTATTTAGTAGACCTTACGAAATAATGTTTTCAGTGTTGTCGCTGAAAATTCGTCACCCATGCACTCATTTAACATGTTAAACAATTGCCTATGCCTACAGTAAAATTACCGTTAAAGAATTGTTTGTTTTGTGAATCACCCTTATAATTTCTTTAGGCAAATGTTTGTGCTTATTTGTTAGCGTGGCGTATGATAAAATCGGATTCTGGCTCGGCCCTCGCCGATACAGACTCCCTAGACTAGATTAATCCGTATCACCCCAAAACTCACTAATAACTAATTACTATGGTAAGTGTTGCACCCTTTGCGGAAAATGTTGTTTCCGCAATGCAAATAATTAATTCATCTTGATCTATATCTTAACTTCATAGTTTGGATATCATATTAGCGTTTGTCATTGCCAATGATTCATTATGTGTTATAATTGCAAAATAGTACGAAATCCAACAAAAGATGCACTGCGTTTTAACCAAGATGTTTCTGTGACACAGCTTCAAGGTGCCTAAAACAAGTTGTAGCAAAAGAATCTGAAATATAGCTCAATATCGTACCACCGTGAACCAACGGCTCGGCTGTACACATACGAGGGAAGGAAAGGGAGCGGAAGGGAAAGGAAAGGGAAGAATGAAGGGAGGGGGACAGGTAATTGATGAAGGGTGGAGGGGAGGGAGGGAGGGAGGGGGGGGGAGGAGAGGGAAGAAGAGATGGAAGTGGAAAGAGGGAAGGGGAGAAGGAGGGAAATTGGAGGGGAAATAAACGTAGAAGAGCAGGTTGAATGGGAGGAGGAGTGGAAGGAGGAGAGGGGAAGGAGGGGAGGGAGGAGGAGGGGAAGAAGGAGGAGGGCACGTAGGAGGGGAGATGAAAGGCAGAAAGAGGGGAGGAGGAAGGATGAAAGGGGGGGAGAAGAGGAGATGCGGGAAGAGGAAGAGGAAACGACAGAGGAGTAAGGCGGGGGGTGGGGACAGAGGGGGGGTGGAGAAGAAGGAGGCACATTTTGGCTGTGGCTGTAAGTGAGGTGTTGAAATGTTGAGTGTATGTACAGTTTGTGGTAATTTGTGTGTAAGTGCACAAAATAGTGTGTGTATTTCTTATCAAGGACCGGTATTGCCGATGTATTGATCGCCTCAACTAAAACGCCTGTTGTGATATATAGGTTATTTCGTATAATTTTTGATCCCGAGGATATTTTAACTGTAATAGCAATTCAGATTTAAAGATTTTGGCAACCTGTGGCCAGCCCCGTCTGATTGTGTTTGGCAATAGGGTATAGCGCCATCTTGGTAGTCTCGCGCTGAAAACAAAAATGTTCAGTCTCCAAACCAGTAGGAACGCCAACGACGCATATAGCCGTTACAAAGGTCAATTTTTACGGGTTCGACCACTTTGGTGAGCGGCAATGGAGCACTCGTGGGTTACGAAGGAAACGATATTTTTTTCGCGGTTTTCATTAGCAATTTTAATTAATTATAAACACAGGAGAGGAACCAATGATTCCCACAGACTGCAGAATAAGTCTAAATATGAATGTTGTTTAATATACAAATTTGCAATCGGCTTTCTACAGATTCGATATAAGGCAATTTAGTCAGATCATGCTGTTCGAATCCAGCAGAATTTTGCAATGCTTACATTTTTCAAGTACCTTGCGAATGTGCATATTATCAAAATGAATGACTAATTCTTAGCTGATGATTGGATAAAATTATTAGTAATTTCCTCTCTGATAGGATTTATCGTGGGCAATGACCGCATTGTTAGAAAATCGTTTGAAACCACGTTGTCAAAATGATAGTTGACAATAGATCAACTATAGATCAACTCATTCAATAGTGTTGATCTATCGGCTTTTACACATACCACCTTGTTAGCTCAGGTAGCAAGCGCGCTATTCAAGTAAGACGGAGTTTACGGGTTCGAGTCCGGATAGGGGAATACTTTTTTTTTCAACTCCTCTGTGCACAGGCCATCTCCCGGAAAAGATTAAATGTTCAAGTTATACTCTTATTACTATCAATTTATTATTTTTCCTGATCTCATTTGGGTGGGGCTTGAGGAGTAGGCGGATTTTGCGTGGGGCCTTTTCTTTTTCCAAAGCATGTTACGCCACTGTAGACTGAGCACCAGGTTATTCCTTCATGTATCATCTGTACGAAATAATCAATATGCACATGAATAGAGTTGAATGGTGTATAGGCTTAAGTGATTTCTGTCATCAAGTCTTACACAAAGGATACACTAATTTACCATCAACTGCCGTAACCTCATTCAGTCATCATTATTTTTTCTTATCTTTTAGAGTGCATTTCTTTCTGTAAAACGATGCAGTTTCCCAATAAAATTATATAACAACTTAACCACCTATTTTTTTCCTTCTGAAAGTTTCCAAGAGACACAAATAAAAGCTCGGTTTTCTTCTAGCGTCAACAAAATTTCTGCACGAGGTTCGTATCTACTTGCGTCATGCTTGCGTGTCATTGTCACGCATGCAAACACCTTTCAGATCGAAAACAACAACATGCGAATGGCCGTCTTAGCAGGCCATAATTCACGATTTTTTCAGACAAACTAATGTACATCAAGATCTTACTCTGTAGCATTTTTCATTGATGGCGAATTTTCATGGGCCTAAATATGTTCTTTTTTGTCGTTCGTGACTCTGACTTTCGCCCATTTTGGTATTTTCGGCGTGTTTAGCTTTAATTTTCTCGCACGAAATGCACATATTTCTACCAATTCCTACTGGAAATCAAAGTTTAGTATCTTATATGCGTGGTAAGTTACAAAATGAACCGAAAATTTTCTATCATTTCGATATTGTAAATTTTTCTTCGTGGACTCGCACTTGCAAATCTGAGCGCTTGGATTGAAAATTTCGTGGACGTCATTCGGGGGTCACGTCCTGTAAAAAATACCGGAAGTAATGCCACTGGCGATCCGTTCCTACTGAAACGGGATTGTATGTTCGCAATCTGATTGGATGATTGCGGTATAATAATTTCCGCAAGAGATTTTAAACTTCAGTTTGATTTCGCATGTCTTAGGCCAAGAAAAAAAAGGTTTGTCTCAGAAGACCGCGCGCATTATTTTTAAAATTGTTTTTATCACATTAGTTTTTGGGTTTTTTCCCCACTTGAAGTTTCAAAAAAATCAGAAGAAAAATTAAAAAGGGGGTCAAAAGTGCAACAAAAAAATCCATAATAGTAATAATAATAATAATAATAGCTTTTTTATTTAGCTTTTGCTTTTTTTCACAAACTTTTTTTTGGCCTTACCTGCTTATGTTTTGTCGCAGATGACGCAGTACCTTGGCGCCTCGTAAATGGAAGCGCACCAAATGAAGGACGATTGGAATTCAAGACTGCAGAAGAAGATTGGGTATCCATTTGTGGGGAAATTACGAAAGAAAACTATTTCCATAAAGACCTTGCTCATCTCGTTTGTAAACATCTTGGATATCCCAGAATGATGTCTTTCTATCGAGATTCCTCGTTGGGATTCGGACGTAGTGAAGGACCTATATTTGCCTATCATCTCGGCATTTCTAACGTAGTGCCGAAACCTGCATGTCATGACAACAGTGTCATCGGGATCCGGTGTCAAGCAAGTGAGTTACAATATGTGAGGGTCTGAATAATCCCAACTCTGTATTATACAAAGTCATGTTCACTATCAATTTGACGTTATTGACCCGGATTTGCTGCCCTGAACGTGACTAGGTCGAAAGGAAATCACGAGTGCCTAATTTCACTCCTTTGCGTAAAAAGTAAACTTTCTTATCCGCCATACCAAATATTATGCAAATCGGCATTTACGTTCATGACATAGTGACGGATGTTGAATTTCCCAAAACTAAAGCGTTATTCAGCATCCATCATTATGGAATACAACAATCAGCGTTTTTCGAACATCCGTCAAACCAACGTGCGTCATCGCGAATTTGCTCAATTTGGTTTATTACATAATGACGGATGTTGTAATGAGTGGATTACCGAGATTCACCGTTTTGAACTCTAAATATAATATAAATTTCTAGTAACAGTAATATCTATATATTAATTTCATATTTTTCTTGTGTCAGTAAATATTTTTAATCAGTTTGGTTCAAGAATTTGGTATGTC
Source organism: Ophioderma brevispina (assembly GCA_023653785.1). Lineage (NCBI taxonomy): Eukaryota > Metazoa > Echinodermata > Ophiuroidea > Amphilepidida > Ophiodermatidae > Ophioderma > Ophioderma brevispina. The sequence continues at coordinate 9,017 of JAMKCH010050630.1, forward strand.
CAAAACAATATTACATATAATAAAATTACACACAATAATTAAAGATATACTTATTAGAGTCCACACATATCCCAAGTTAACAGAAGCGTTGCAGTTCAACGAAGATTTGTCCTCACAGCGAAGACTTCAAAATGACAGCATGCAATAATATTCCAAAGGTATCAATATCCATAGGAATCTTCTAAGTCTTGAAGGTAATTTTGTCCAGCAGTTGAAGACGACAGGGTTTCCCTCGACGACACTAATTTTCTGCAGCACCATCCAATTATCACCACCTAATGTCCTTCTGTCGCAATTAAATGTCCACTTTTAGAAACACCAACTGGAATCCTTTTTTATTAATAAAACTGAAGCTCTCTTGACAGCGGAAAAATAGCTTGCATATAGATGATGTGACCTATGATGTCACATATTGACATTCAGGACGCCCTCTGTTGTTTTCTGGCAGGCAAAATATTACAGTCGTTCAATGACAGACCACATAAAATCTGGCCATAAATTACTTGCAGAACCTTTCTTGATCTAAATCGGTTACAATATGCAACTGGTAGCATTAGCAAGCATGCTTAATATGAATGTTGGTATTATTTAATTTGAAACCAAAGTTAGAGCAGAAAAACGAAATTCCCTGTGCAAAGTATAGGGGCTTCTGCCTGCCAGTTTCTCTCTTACACCAACAGGGGGCGCCACAAACATAAACAAATGTCACATCATCTATATGCAGCTCCTGTGGTAAATATCAATTGATCTTGATACTATGTACTGCCCTGACCTCATACTGAGATCCACAACTAGCTGGCCCTGAGTCCTTCCAGTGACAAGTATATAACAACTCACAGCTAGATTCCCCTATCCTAATAAGTATATAACCAACTGATCAGTAGTTCCCCTATCCTATAATAATCATTACTCTTCAAAAAAATGTGCTAATATTGACTTTAAAAGATACTGTTACTTCACCAAAAAAAAAAAAAAAAATAAAAAAAAAAAATAATCATGACAGGGCATCATAATGCATATACATAACCTTGTACTGTCACTGTCACATAAATTGCCATCATCTGATTGCATCACCTCACAAATTTATATTTCATGGGAAAACCCCCAAATTTGCAATACGTTTTGATCTCAATGCATACACAGTTGGAACTCAGTGAAATTTATTAATCGTTGCCTGGAGTTGGCCAGCGCACCACAAACTGTTAAAAAAACATGTGCGCTTGGCCGGAATCGAAACCGGCAACCTACGTATTACTAGAACGGGCGCGCACGTACCAGGGTTGATAGATGAGCCGATAGGTACTAGATATTATCTATAGGTGTTGGTGGAAAGGTGGCCATCGCGTTTAATAGCGGATAGCATATAATATACAATTAATATTTGTTTTGAATTTAACTACTACTTAGTTCTCCAGGCAGGACAAGGATGAATAATTTCCTCCTTTATTAATTCTTTATTAAATTTTTATTTTTAAAAAAACAAATTAAAAATACAAAAGCGAAAATGATTTTTTTTCAAAAACAGTTGGTAAGGAAAATACGAGCAAAGAGATAAGCAGCGATAATTCGAGAGAATCATCAAAAATGTGGAAATGCATTCCTTAGCGGTATACAATAAAGACAAGTATGCACAATTATAAGTATCTCATGGCAGCTATTCCACCTATGTCTACTTCAATCGCCTAACTCTGATGTTTCATTGCTCTTTACACTCAAGATAAAAAAATAATAACGAAGTTAATTATACGCCTGAATTGGAAATCGAACCACGATTTTCAGACTAACAAGACGAGTACACAAAGAAGCACGTCACGCAAGACGAGCCGTTGTTCTGACGAGAATTGGACGCACGACGAAATTGGAAGCACTTCAAAAATTCCACGTGGCAGCTATTACACTTAATATAAGGGACGCCGCCTAGCTTTCAAAAGGCGTTACCGGTTATACCGCGGTCTTTAAGAGGATTGTGGTTTTATTGTTTTGATTTTCAGTGTTTAATTCGTTGTTTGTAATGAGCTTCTATAATGTTCGCCGCACTCGGCAAGAGGTTCTAATTTAATGAAGTTTTTACTAATTACAAATTCCTTACACATGGATGCTTCCATAAAACAGGGTTGTTCTGACGGAAAAAATAAATGGAAACACGACGAAATGAGAAGCACTCCTGTACCAAACTCTATGAACCAGATTTTTCTTTGTTTTTGTGATCTCTGAAAATTTAAATCGATCCATTGATTATAATATTAGCTTCAAAGAACTGAAACCTTTTATATGGGATTAAGAATAGAAATCTTTCTTTGCACTCCTGTACAAACTTTATGGATGATTCAATTTTCGTCAGGGTTATCTGACGGACAATGGACGCTTGACGGAAAATGGACGCCCTCCATACAAATCAATGAGAAAGATTTTTTCTTTTTTCTTAAACCAATGGGAAAGATTTTCATATTTTTTGTGATATCTGAAGCATTTTAAATAAACCATTGATTGTAAATAATAAGTTCTAATAACCATACGAACCAATTTGGCAAAAGAGTGTAATCTATTGAACTTTACATTGAATACATCCTTTGCACTCCTGTCAAACTCTATGGATGCTTCCATTTTCGTCAGGGCCATCTGACGGAAAATGGAAGCACGACGAAATTGGAAGCCACACTGTATAAATCAACGATATGGATGGATGCTTCATTTTCGTCAGGCTTGCGGTTCTGACGGGAAATGGAAGCACGCGACGACAATTGGAAGCATCCTGTTTACAAACTCTTCATGGATTGCTTCCCCAAATTTCGTCAAGTCAATGACGGAAAATGGAAGCACGAGGAAATTGGAAGCACTCCTGTACAAACTCTATGGATGATTCCATTTTCGTCAGGCCTGTGATGGTGAAATGGAAGCACGACGAAATGGAACAACTCCTGTACAAACCTATGGATTCTTCCATTTTCGTCGACCGTCTGACGGGAATGAAGGACTACGAAATTGGAAGCCTCCTGTACAAACTCTATTGATGCTTTTTTTTCCATTTTCCGTCGGCCGTCTGACGCGAATCGAAGCAGGACGAAAATAGACGCACCTCCTGTAGAAACCATGAGAAAGTCTTTTCTTTGTTTTTTGGAACCTGAAACGTGTTTTAAATCGATCCCTTTGATTGTATGGTAACTTCTAATAATCATTCGAACCATTTTGGTAAAATGTATATTTACTGAAAACCTTTTACACTATTAAAGATTGCTTTCTTTTGCACTCCTGTACAAACTCTATGGATGCTTCCATTTTCGTCAGGCCGTCTGACGGGAAATGGAAGCACGAACGGAATTGGAAGCACTCCTGTAGAACTCTATGGATGCTTCCATTTTCGTCAGGACATCTGACGAAAATGGATTCACGACGAAAATGGACGCACCCCTGTATAAAACTCTAATAGAAAGTCTTTTCGTTGTTTTTTGTAATACCTAAACATTTTTACATCGATCTTTGATTGTAATGTAAGCTTATAATCATTCGAATCCAATTGCAAAAGGGTGTATCTACCTAACCTTTTACAATTTAATATTCTTTCTTTTACACTCCTGTACAAACTCTACGGATGCTTCCATTTTCGCCAGGTCGTCTACGGGGAAATGGAAGCACGACGAATTGGAAGCACTCCTGTAAATCAAATCTATGGATGCTTCCATTTCGTCCAGTCTTCTGACGGGAAACGGAAGCACGACGAATTGGAAGCACTCCTGTACAAACTTCTATGGTGGCTTCCATTTTTCATCAAGTCATCGACGGAAAATGGAAGCACGACCAAAATTGGAAGCCTCCTGTACAAACTCTATGGATGCTTCCATTTTCGTCAGTCATCTGAACGGAAAATGAACAACTCGACGAAATTGGAGCACTTATCCTGTACAAACTCTATGGATGCTTCCATTTTCGTCAGGCCGTCGACGTGAAATGGAATCACTACGAAATTGGAAGCACTCCTGTAACAACTATGGAATGCTTCATTTTCCCCCGGGGGGTAACTTGACCCAAAATTGGGGACTGGTGGCGTCCACAGGGTAAAAAATCGACCCATGTTAATAGTGACCAAATGTCCCCAATAAGCCTCTTATTATAGTGTGGTTCCAAAATTCCGACCCATTTATATAGTTTGGCTTTGAAATTTCGCACCATGTTCATAGTAATCTTAGCAAAATCGGCCCATTGTCATAGTAACTCTTCAAAAATCTCTAATCAACCAGTTTCATTGTGATTTTCGCGAAAATCGGAAAAATCGACCCATTTTCATAGTAAAATGCGACCAAATTGAAAAATGGACCCATTTATATAGTACCATACCTCTAAAGTGACCCATCTTTATAGTAGCCTTGGTTTAAAAACGCCCCATTGTTATAGTAATGCATGAAAATGTGACCCATAATCGGCGGCACATATTTACCTACCCTTTCCACGGAACCCCCCGGGCCATTTTCTGTCAAGTCATTTGACGGAAAATGGAAGCACGACGAGATTGGAAGCACTCAATGTACAAACTTAATGGATGCTTCCATTTTCGTCAGGGGTATCTGACGGAAAATGGACGCTTGACGGAAAAATGGGACGCACTCCCTCCTATCACAAAATCAATGAAAAGATTTTTGTTTTTCTTTTTCTTAAATGTGAAAGATTGTTCATTCATTTTTTTGTGATATCTGAGCAGTTTAAATGAATCCATTGATTGTAATAAGCTTCTAATTGCAATACAAATTTGCAAAAGGGTGTATCTACGTGAATCAACCTTGTGACAAATTGACTACAAATCCTTTGGCACTCCGCTGTATAAACTCTATCGATGCTTCCTTTTTCGTCAGGCCCCTCTGACGGAAAATGGAAGCACGACGAATTGGAAGCACTCCTGTACAAACTCTATGGATGCTTCCATTTTCGTCAG
>JAMKCH010050631.1:0-11852 GCA_023653785.1 Ophioderma brevispina
AGCCTCATATTTGATGCAAAAATGAATTTTCGCTATGTGCCTTGTGTTTTCTGAATTGACAATTTTTTGTGCACCTAATGGTCTTGTATGACGTCATGTGATGCCATAAAGGGTATGCTGGTACTTATCTGGTATCAAGGGAAAGAGAATGATCATAGCTTTCTTTGGTACCAAAATCAAAAGTATCAAGTGCATTAGTAAGGATTCCGAAAGAGGATAAGGATGCAAAAAAGGCTTGTAAGTCGAGGAAATAACACACACAAAATTTTTTTACTTTAGCCCAAAGACTGAATTCAGCACTATAACACAATTAGTGTATTTTCACTGTGGTTAGTCCGATTTTTGATGATTCAACATTCTTAGGAAAGGTTACAGTATAATGAAGTTGGATATTAAACCAACTTACACTATGTTATTGATTTTTCTATGGAAAAAAATAAAACATTTTGGGTAGCGATGGGTTACTAATCATTCTGGGACACCCTCTACACACGTAATTGGAATGGGGAATCGTATCTTGGAACCTTGCCGTTTCTTCCTTTTCTGTCAATTCTTCACGCTTGAAAAGGGTAATTTATGAGAATTCTACAGACTATCCTTCACTTTAAAGTTATTCCTGCAATTTCAAAAAGTTTTCAAATCACTGATTGTGTCTTTAACGTCGCCGGCGACAGTCGTCCGCCCGTAAATTCAGCCGACGACGAAAAATGGCGTTTAACACAAGAACACGCACCGCCGCGGATGCAGTTTCCCACGCTATGCACCATGTTTCAGGGTCATAAAACCTTGTGGTTTTCATTCAGTGAGTACGATGCAAAAATATTCATGTTAATATACACATTTGTGATTAAAGTATGGAAAGTTAAAAGTTGGCCTACAAAGTACCTGGATGTCTTTATCCTCATATCAATGTCCTATATGTTTTGGGGTATTGAATGTTTTATGTGTGAAATATATCTATGTTCTTCCAATGGCCTAGAATATCATTTGAGAGCAAATTGAATAAAGAAATTTATATTTGGTGAACATGTGACTCGTGCCGCTTTAAGGAAAGTGTGAAAACACATGAAAGGGTGGAATTGATATTTTTAAATTTTACTCAAAAAAAACATCACCTAAACGCTGTGTGTAAAAAAAATAGGAAAACAGGGGTTACGCAATAAATTACGCAAAAATTGAGGAAATGAGTTCATTTATTTTGGATATATGTTTCGCCCCCCTATGATGTTTTGCCCCTCCTATGATTTTACCCTGGCACCGCCCTGATTGTAAAGCCCAAGCCGCTTGGAAATCAGATACTCCTGACGTTTTCATGTTTTGGTAAACTTGGAATTCCCCATTTGCTGATATGGACCGTCACTTTGAAGTAAGCCTAATGCTGGGCATGTTGGTACTCATTTGGTATCCCCATCCATCACTTTGGGAGCGTAACAAGTCATTTGGGGGGGCTCGGAACCGGGGGACAGTAAAGCGGAAAAAATCTTGAAGGAGGATTAATAATATTAATATAATCTCTGGAATACTATAGTCAAGGATTACCGCATGAATTATTGTGTCTGTGAGCTGGAAAACTGAAATATGGCATTCTAAAGCTTTTAAAACATTTTGAATATATTTTGTTCGAACATACCGCCCATAGTCGAAAATCAAACAAATAATTGACAAACCTTGACAATACGCGAAATTAATCGCCTTAATTCTGTCCCTTTTCCTTAGTTTCCCTATTTTCCTGTGTACGTGCACGATCGGGTTATTGGGTAGAGCAAAAAGGGCCGCCGCGCAATTTCCGGTTTCCTCACGTTCGAGCGGCGTAGCCTATCAGTGTGTAGAGATCAGTGATAAGGACTTGGTTACTCATATCGGCGAACTAACTTATTGATAGATAAACAGTAGAGATTTTACCTTTCAATACTGTGAGGTATGTTCCAGTTAAAAAGTTGAACCATTCTTCAAAATAAAGAAAAATGTTCATTTGAATTTCCTTCCCTGAATATTAGTGAATAGTAAAGTACATCATACTACATTGACTCCAGCAAAATAATAATAGCCCTGTTAGTATTCCACTTAGTCGCCGGTATGCAGGAGGTACAAAGTTCAGTTTCAGTTTCATGGTTTGTTCCATTGGAGCCGGGTCATTGAAAACTATTGCTTGAACCTGGATTATAAAAAGGACGCTAAAAGTTACTGTTTACACTGATTTTGTTTATTTAGTGTTGTGGTTTTATATTTTGTAATGTGGAGTTTATGGTTATTGGCGTTCGTAGTGTTTGCGTTGCGTTTTGCGGATGTTGATCGCTAGTTGTTGTTTGTTGCTTACAGACGTGTTCGGGTTTAGATATTGAAGTAGTTGTTGGCGAAGTGTGTTGGTCTTGGGCCATTCAGTGAGATCCGTGAACATGGTGACATTGTATATCTTGATCGCAGTAGGCGCATGTATCATAAGATCGATGATTGTCTGGCAGTTTGACTTTGATTCTCATTCTGTGGATAGTGATTTGAGTTCGTCTTGGTAATTTATTGAGTATGTCGTGGTTGCCTTGCATGTTGTGTTTGTGAGGGAGGGGAAGTCTCCAAGTTATGATTTGACTTGTGTGATTGAATTTGATCTGCAATCTGTGATGTGCTTGTTTGTTGGAAAGTGTTTATTGGTTTGGCGCCGACTGGGGGTATGTTATGTCAGGTTCGGGTTTCGTAGTGCCAGCTTTGGCTGCGGACGTCCGCTTCTTCATTGCCCGGAATGACGATTGGACTGGGACCCCTAGTTTGATGATGAAATTTTTGTTTGCTTGTTCTTTTAGGTCTCGTTTGATGTCTTTATTCAATGCTATGTTGTCCCGAGGTGGGTTGCGGATGTTTTCGAATGCACCTTGGCTGTCTGTGTGGATGACGATGTTGTAGCCGGCTGTGTTTTGCGTCGCGGATTGCTTCGCGAAGGATGCCAATCTGTTGTACGTGGAGCAGCTATCGATGTCTGAATGATTTTGTGGTATGTGGTGACTTACAAAGGCAAATCCACAAGTGGCGTCTTCGGTTGACCGAGCCGTCAGTGTAGTAATCAAGTGGATCAGAGTTTGTCGACTCTGCATCTGCGATGCTTTTGTAGGCCGATTCTTCTATATTGGGGGCTGGAGCTGTGTTTTGTTATATTAAGGACGATGAATGCGAGTGTCCGCGAGGTTTGGACCATGGATTCGAGTGTGGAAAAGTTGTCTGGGACTGAGTGCGGGTCATACTGGGAAGGTTCAGGCCGTCTGCGGTTTGGAGGAGCCATGTTGTGTCGGTTAAAGACTTCCCTTGATTTGTTAGCTTTTGAGATTGGTCGTGTAGAGCGTGTTTGTTCAGTGTTGCGGAGGACTTTGTCGGGACAAAAGAAAGATAGTCGTGCTTCATGTCGGAACTGGAGTGGCATAATTTCTGCGTCGAGCTGACAGGTTTGGACGTGTGGCCAGCGAGGAGCGCGCCGAGAATTGTAGCAATAGCTAGGTTATGAAGTGTTTTCGAGCTGTTTCGGGCCGTGTTGTGCGAAGCGACCGACTACACAGCCTAGTCTAAACGCGGACGAACGTTTTGGCTTGAGTAAATGTGCGGAGTACTTGAGAGTTGGCTTCCTCCGGGAAGAACGCTTATGGGCCCTCATGCGTTTAGACGACTTTGACCCTTTTGACGTTATCTTGATGTGTTGTGAGAAGTCTGAGGTTTACAATGATGGACACCAAGATACTTATGTCGGAGACCCATTCAATGGCATGATCGCACAAGGGAAGTTGGAAATTTGGGGTACCTATTTGGAAGCTAAGGCTTGGGTTTTGGTTACAGAAAAATTAAGACCTAGTCAGCCGTGATATGACTGAGTGAGTCGAGGGCTTTCTGACAGCTGCGCTCGGAATCCTTGGTGGAGACAATGACTAAATCATCAGCATAAGGAAAAACATGCGAGGTCATAGGTGAGAGCTTGGTGACGTATTAAATTTCATCGATAGAAAATTAGACAGTGTTTGGACTAAGAGGGCTGGCTTGTGGGTGCCGGTTTTCAAAACTGTGAATGAAAATTAGAGTGAGCGCCTTGGAACTGGGACTCTACCCTTGTCTGTTGAAGGAAGTCCTGCAACAGCCAATAGCTGCCGCCGAGGGCCAGCTTGATAAGCTTGTATGATGAATCTTGTTGGCGGAGTTCGAATGCCTTTTCGAGGTCAGGAACACACCGCTGTGATTTGCGACGTGATTTTTCCCTGAGTTCTTTGCGCTGGAAACTTCGGTGATAGTGCCGCGATGACGTCCTCCGTGCCTACGCCTTTCCGAAAACCCAAGAGGTTGGGGTGAAACGGTCTGGCGGTACTTTGATATAGAGAAGAACCATAGCCTCCATAATTTTGCTGAGCATTGAATGAAAGAATAGCGAGATCGGTTCTGAAAGGTCATTGAGTGGTTGTGGGATTTGCGCGAGGTGGACTTTTTTCCACGTTTCCGGAAGTTTCATGTCGTCCCATGACTGATTGATTAAAGCGAGAATGAAAGTTTTTAGGACATCTGCGGGCGTTACGAACCATTGAAAACGAAATTTGATCATCGCCGGGAGGGGTTAGTCTTGTCTAGTGTCCGTTGCGTGTGAGTTCATGTATGGTGAATGGAGTGTCGTCTGTGGGGTGTTCTTGGTGTATGGCGTCTGTTGCCTGTTTGTGGTCGAAGTGTCTGCTTAGGGGTTTGAAGTTTTTGGCGGCTGGTGTGTGAGAGGTTGTGTGAGGCTGGAGCGGTCGGCGGAACATTTTACATTAATTCGTCAGCTTTATTTGTTGGGTCTGGTTGTCGAGTGGCAGTAGTCCTGCAGACGGACGATCATTTTACAGTTCACAGGACTTTGCTGTTTGTTTGTTCTTGAGTGTTCTGGCCATTTGACCCAAGATTGTGTGTTTGCTTTTTGACATGTTTGACGATTGTATGTAATGGCTTCTGAAAGTTTTGCTTAGTGTTTCTGTTTGGTTTGTCTGTGGTGTTTGAGTCGATAATTTACATTCGTTTTTGTATTTTATTGCATTCAGTGTAGTACCACGCATTCCGACGTCTGGACCAGGTGTGTTCTGTGTATTGCTTTAGTTGCTGCGTTGTGAATGATATTGGTGATGTAGTCAGTCTTTTCTTGAAGTGTGGTTGTCTTGTGGTGGGTTGTTTGTCATGGTTCTTGATTGTTGTTGAGGGAGACCAGTCGCTTTGTCGAGTCGCCCATCGTGCACGGTGGAGCTTTGGTGGTGAAAGTGGAGTGGTGTGGAGGAGTGTTTGTTTTTGCGTAAGATCACTAATAAAGGTGGGTGTATCGACCATTCAGCTTTTGCTGCGATATTGTTTGATGCTTTGTGATGTCAATGCCTGTACCGCTAATGTGTGTTGGTTAACTGTGTTGCGTATTGTGTGTCGAGTGGAGCTCAATTTGGTCAAGAAGAGATTCACCTAAACGATTATTGTGTGGGCCCCCAGAGGAGATGATGAGAGTTGAAATCACCGCAGAGGATGGTCGGTTCCGAATGTGCGATGGCTTGGTTTAAGTCGGGTTTTCCGTATAAAGAGAGTGTTGTGATAATGATGTGTGATGCTTGATGTTCTGTACTCGTTAGCTGATTGTGTTCATGTATTGGGACAAAGTTGAAATTGGAACTGACGTTTTGGTTGGGGAGAAACCTGCTAATAGCTGTCCAGATACCATGACAATTATCAAGATTTGGTTGGTGATGAAGTCAAAAGTCGAAGATTAAATTGATTTTGACGGTGTCTTCTTTATTGGGTTCTAGGCGTGTGTCCTGAAGGCAGACAATATCGAAATCCCTCACGAACATTGCGTTGCCTCAAGGTTGTTTATGGTGTTTGCACCTTGGACAGTTGAAATGTAGTAGGTTGATGTCTCTTACTGCAGTGTCTGAGTTACTCTTCCCAGAGTTGGGATGGTGATTTGAGGGAAGTTAGAGTGTCTTGTTTTGGTCTGACGTGTCTGTTGTGGAAGATTTGTTTAGTGACTTGCATGCTGGTAGAATGTGTTTGAATATTCGTTGTCGGTTCATGTTCGTTGTTGACTGGGTGTTTGCTTGTGTGCTGTCGGTTGTGTGTTTGTTGGTTGGTGTTTGTTTGTATGCTGTTGGTTGTGGTGTTGTGATGGTGTTTTGTTTGTGTGGTGTTGGTTGAGGCGTATGTTGTTGTGTTTGTTGTGTGATGTGGTTGTGTGTGTGTTGTGGGTTTGTTTGTGGCTGTTGGTTGTGTGGTTTGTTTAGGTTTGGTTCGAAGTGCTACCCACGCGGGTCGTGATGCGGTTGTCTGTTAATGTGGTTGTCTTTGTGTGTGTTGCTGGTCGTGGTTTGTTGATGGTGTGTCGGGTTTGGTTTTGCAGTGTTTGTGTTGGTTTGGGACCGCTGCGAGATCGGCTTTGGCTTCATTGCTTATCTCGTTTGGCGACCGTAATGGACATGTGGCCTGAAGCTGCAACGGGCTTTCATTGGCAGTTTGAACATTTGGATGGAGAGTGTTTCTCCGTTTGCTCGTTTGGAGACAGACCTTGTTTCGTGGTTGGCCTGCGCAGATTCCGCATTTCGAAAATTGGTTGGCAGTCCTGGCAAACGTGGCCGTACACCGCGAAAACGGTTAAACCTGTGGTAGGCGCTGGAACCAAGGTGGACTCGAGTGTTCCCAAAACGTTGTTTGACTGTTTTGGTATTGTTCCGGTTGCCCCATGTCGATGGCATGGATGTTGTGCGTATGTTGTGCGTGTTTCTGGGTCCGTACTTTTGAGAGACGCTCCGCTTTGTTGGACTCTGTAATGAGGATATTAGTCTTGTTATGTGATGTTTGTTGGACCTGTACAGGATGATTGACGAGAGTCTGCGACCTTTAGCTGGAATGGTCTCGACTGGTGGCTGTCATGTTTTGACGTGTTATTGCTGTGATGTGTCTTTTGGGCGTATGAGGCGCTCCCCGTGTGTGTCCTGATAACTTTCCCATTGAGATTCGGGTTTGCGAACTTCTCGAAAATCAAACAAGTGTGCTAGTGTCTCTGCGGTTATTCTGTTCGTTTAGTATGATTTTGTATGTGTTCCACTTTTCTGGCGTTGGATGGTGTGTGTGGTTTGTGAGTTATGTGGTGTGCTGGTGATGGATGGTTCCAGTGTTGATGTGAATGGAGTGTTGCTTGGCTGGTGTGACTGAGGCTTGAGATCTTTCTCTAAACGTGCTCGATGATCTCTTCCTTGTGCTGTTACTGTCTGCCATTAGTTATGTGATGCATTGCTTTGCATAATTACCCTCACCTATTACAGGTGGATGTAACGCGTATATTTTAAACTATATACGGTTACAGGAACTTACCTCGGCCCCACTTATGGAACGAGTATTTTAGTAGATTAGGAATTTAGGGGATGAGTAGAGTATTTTACAAGGTTCTCCCCCAGAAGTAAACGGTCAGGCCAGTTACTACAAAGTCGCTTGAGTGTTAGTAAGTTGTCTCCCAAAGAATGTTAACCGGTCAGGCCAGTACAACAATCTTCCTGGAGTTTTAATACGTTGTTCCCAAAGTCTGAAACGAGTCACAGCCAGTACTACAAAATTCGCTGGAGTGTTAGCGGAGTTGTCTCCTAAAGAATGGTAACCGGTCAGGCCAGTACAAAATCTTCGTTGGAGTTAATAAGTTGTCTCCAAAAGTCTGTAAAACCGGTCAGGCCTAGTTTACTACAAACTTCGCTGGAGTGTTAGTAAGTTGTCTCCTAAAGGGTGCGTTAACCGGTCAGGCCATGTCCAACAAACTTCGTTGGAGTATTAGTGAGTTGTCTCTCAGTCTGTAAAACCGGTCAGGCCAGTACTATACAAACTTCGTTGGATACCCTTAGTACTTACTAAAATATTAGCAAAGTTTTAGTATACCTTAGATATCTCTTTTTGGTGCTCTGAAAGAGCCGTTACGATTATTGCTTGTGGTTCTTAGAGAACTAGTGAATTACTCGGATTTAGAGGCTGAATGACTGTATGCATATGAATTGGCAATAGTGTACAGTTAGAACAAGTAAATTACTCGGGCCTAAGGACAGAAAATGAGCCGATACTGCCATATAACGCAATAGTGTACAGTTAGACTGGATGTATACTGGAACGATGAGCGCTTCGTGCGCTGTGTGTCGCGTGTGTGTAGTGAGTGTACAAAGCACTGCAGATTCCTTTTTATCTAGACGTGCAGAGCCATTGTTAATGCCCATGAAGTTGAAAAAGATTCAGCGCTATCACTACCACGATTGAATCGGCTGACGCCGTACGACCTTTGTATTGTAAATGTTGACATGCCCTGTGATGTAAAAGTAGATCCTTTTTGGAGTATGATGATGTGCTTGATCAGATATTTGAAAATATAATAAAGATGCCGAACTTGCAAAGAATCCTTGTAGGAAGGTTGAAATACTGTAAGTTTTACAGGAAAATTCTGCCAAACTACGGACTAATAATTACCAAAAAATATCAACATGGTAAACACTTCTTACGGTAATGGAAGCTTTCAAAATAGACATTGTCTTCAGCGACCAAATAAAGGTTAGTGGAATATAGTGTAATTTAGATTGAAGTTATTGATAACACGAAATAAACCTTTCAGATATATGCTTTCGGACCATATTAATTACCTTTCATGATTTGTGCGAACTATAAAGATTCCCCCAAAAAAGTAAACGCAGCATGTCTAATACCCCATAGTTACAAACCATTGGCTTGCACGAAAACATAAATCAATCAATAGTCTGTTTTTCTGCAAATTTTGACACCTTTCTTCGCTCCCAATTGTGATCCATATAGACAACCACAATGGTCATTTTGACGAAAATGTGTCACATTTCAAAGTTTGCACCTAGACATTTATTACATACACAACCATGCAATATTGTGACACACACTTCACGGGAAGAATGCGATCGTTCACTGAATGCAATCAATATGAGCCCCGTAATATGGCTATGGCTGTTACTGACAACTTTTAAAAAGGGAGAAAATGTTCTTATATGGGGATTGTGCTGGAATACTTGATCGCAAGGGGGCAAGAAGGGTATCAAAAAATTTAGCCCCCGGAAGAAAACGACCCAGTGATATGATTGCTATTTCGTGCAAAAGGACAATGGTTTGTAAACCTATAGGGGTATTTAGACATGCGCGTTACTTTTTTGGGGTTCTTTAGAGGGATGAAAAGTACCGATACCCCCCCCCCCCCCCACCCCCCCCTCCTGTACTTCACAAACGTCATGCAAACGGCAAACGATGAAGATCCTGCCATCGTTACAAGTGCTGTGGACCAAACTGATTCCGAGACCATTGACCTCAGTTCCAATTCCAGACAGCTTGGTAAAAATACATCTGCAGCGAGTCTGTGCAAGAAGCCTCGACTTTTACTTTGATAGCTCAATAATAGTGACAAAAGAAGGAGAAGGCTGAGAAAGTAGACCGTCGGATTGCACAAAAGAGTCAAATGAGAAAGAAGCCTGAAGTTTGAGACTGATAGTGAGAACTTCGCCCCGATGTTGTTTTCAGCAGACATTGATGTTGCTTCTGCATTGGAGTCTGTTTTCACAAATATAGCTCTTCCATACGTCTTATGTGGGTGCTCGATGCATAAGACATTCCGGTATGGTTGGGCGATGGTTTTCGATTCCTCTGAGGGTTTCCAGAAGGACATAGGACATTCGCATTGGTGGTTGTTACACATATTCAGGTAATGATGTTACTTTTGCATAGAAAACCCTCTACGTCAATGACACTATAATCAAGACAGACCTTAGGAAAGGTCTAGTAATGATATGGGTATACTTGAGGAAACTGTTTGAGGAAAACATGTTTGGTGGTGTAGAGATTGGCTAAATGCCTAGTTTCCGATGTAGGGGCACAGAAAGTAACGTCCTTGCATTCAATGGGGCTTGATCTTGTTTCCCCCCTACTTCTTAAGCAAGCATTTGAGACACTCAAAACTATCCTTATTTTAATCTACTATGAGCTCCAACTATAATTTGCACCATTGTTTATCAAATATTAGCAACTTTATAAGTTTACCCCTGTACAACTGAAATTGACCCTTTTTATTGATTTTTTGCTGTTTTGACTATAACTCTGAAAATTTACGTGTACATATTACAAACGGAAACCTTTTGTAATCCGTATGGGAGAAATAAACATGGAATACTTTTCAAACAGGATTGGATCAATTTAAAAAATTGACCCCTGTGACAATCTTTGGTCTTGACCCCCTCTCTTAAGGCACCACTAGCGGACACTTAGATGTTATTATTAGGTTATATTGAACCACATCTCCATGCTAAAAAATGCCTTATTCAAATGTACTGGTTAAATAATTTTAAAATTTATCCCTTATGGGTATATAGTTTTTTTTATCTATCTTTAAGTATGGTAAGATGATGGCAAATACTTTAATACTGTACTAAAGAATATATCACCACCAGCCATATTGGTCTGTAGTGTTTGTAATCTCGCTTATCATATACGTTGTATTTTAACTGATTCATATGTAAACAAGAGGATATTCTATAAATGTAATGGTGAGATTTTTCCATTCAACCATTTCGTTGAGACGAGGAAATTTAAATTTGCTCTATTTACTTATCAGCATTCATTGATACAACAATATGCTCAGTTTAAAACTCAACCCCTTTTTTTATATTAAAGACCAAATTAACCAGTCCAATGATTCAAAATAATTGTTAACAATCTCCGTCTGTAATTATTATTGACACGGCTTCAATTATATACATGTACTGATGATGATTTTTCAATACTTCATCTAAACCCTCGTAGTTTGAACAAAAATTGCGATAGGTAACGCATTTTTATAGAGTTTCACCACACGTTCTCTGTTATTACCTATCAGAAAATTGGTTTAATGAAGATGATACTAATTTGATAGATATTGAGAATTATATTTTACATAGCGTTCCGCGCCGTGGCAGGAGAGTGAGGTTCAAGCCATTTATATTCATAATTCAGTTTCTTATCGCATTCGTGATGATCTCAAACTCATTAATGAACCAACGGCAACGGACCATTTCTGAATCTGTTTTATTGAAATTCTGCTTTCTGGTAACAAAAACATTTTATCGGCAAATTTATAGATCCAATAGAACCGACACGGAATATTTCTATGATTTGTCACAGTCCCTAAATAAAATATTAAGAAAATGAAAAAGTCTACAGTAAAGGTGCATTTTCAATCTAGACCTTCTACAAGTATATCATGTCAACATCATTTGAACGAATTTCTTAATAATTTTCAATACAGCATGTACCCCTTGATTGTTAGGCCTACCCGAATTCTCCTACATCCGCTACACTAATTGACAATATATGCACAAATGTACTTACCATTCAAATTAAATCTGGTGTTTGCTATAGGAAATAAGATCATTTCCCCATTTTTCAAATTACACGATCTACACCAATTAAAACACCTAATCACAATCATACAAAGCGCGCCTTCATTTAATGACACAAAGATGAGAAACTTTATATCATCTTAGCCTTGTAAATTGGAAATCTGTATGGATCTTGATTCTCAACCAATGCCTACGATAGGATTTTTTTCTTAAATAAATTTCATGGAATCTACAACATCATTTCCCTATTAAAACACATAAGCAGAAAGTCACGTCATTTTAAATATGTCCACACAAGCCATGGATCACCCACACCATACTAAAATCAATCCATAGTAAAAGAAAAAATATATAGGGAATACAGTCTCACCTACAATTCAAATAAAATAAACTTATTAAATGATCGCAATAGCCACAAACACTTATTAGGGCGTCAAAAAGAATTATTTATGTAAACTAGAGGTATGT
>JAMKCH010050632.1:0-11032 GCA_023653785.1 Ophioderma brevispina
GATTCGCATATAGAGAGTTCTCTGGTGGAATGTAAACAAACCAAAATATAATAGGGAACATACTGACTGAGGCCGATATCAATCCACAAAACCGTTGTAGAATTCTTAATCAGCTTAGCGTGTAAACCTGTTTTAGTAAAGGGACACAGATACCGCCCAGATTAAGGGTTGCATTCGGATTTGCTTTGTCGGAACGGATGCAAAAATGGTATAACCATCAATTGTGAATTGATTCGTTGAGTCAGCCCATGTTTAACAAGTGCAATGACCTGATAGGAGCAAATAAATTGAAAAATTCAGAGATAATCAGTTTATGCCAACAACTTTACATTCCTGTAATGACTGATAGCATCACTGTTACGTACAATGTTCCTCATCACTTGTGAAATATTCAGTATTTGTGTATGATCATCACTGGAATTATATTGTTTACCATCGATTTGATGTATGATTTGGTTATTTCCCTATCATCGTTAGACTGGGAAGAGGAACTTGCTCCAAAATCCTTATAATCAGGAGTATTATCATTGTTGTGATAACAAATTAGAATTTCGAGTTCATGGGCAATGTTAATACAAAAAACATTTGTATCATCGGTCTCATTATATGAGACGTTTTCATGACTTCTATAATTACGAAATGAGCACGCGATTTAAAGGATATTAAACATATCATTGTCATTGTATAATTAACATCAATCAATATGAACATATTCATTATAGTTGTTAATACATTCATAATCATATGTGATATCACTGTAGGATACATCAGCATCGTCTCCATGTGAATTTTCATACATGTCGTTAGGATCAAGGGTGAAATTCTGTGATAGATTTTTATCTCATTTATTATATTCAGCAATTAACAGATGGTTTAAATTTGGATATTCATACTCATTATCAGATTTGATATTAATGTTAATAAATGTACTCTTTGTGCAATACCCATCATCATCATACATAACCATGTTGAATTTTATATCAGAATCTTCAGCCACAAATATATCAGGTAATTCGTTATTGATTCACCTGATTGCTATTATCACAATAGATATCCCAGCATTTTAAGATTCAGCTTTTTATATACATACAATCTCAACACACATAATTGTAACAGTATCTTGACATTAACAGTATCATTCTGTGCTATGTTATTACTAGTGTTCCATGTGCCAAATTGAAACATTGACAGCATCGGTGAATAAATGAATTGTCACTTTCTGTACCTACACATCAGATTTGCATTCGGTCATAAACAGTGTCAGCTGAATGTATTTATCATCACGATATATCTGGATTATGATAGTCAACCACATTTAACTTGTAACATCACCAATTACGTCCTTTGGCTCAATACAATTTAGTTCTTTTTTAACATTTGCACGCTGGAATTTCCATCGAAATTAATTTATATAAAGGATCATTTGCATTAATACATAAGTTTGTATATTGTGATCAAAAGATTTGAGTCTTTTCTCATCAAAAGGGCCATGACCGTACCCTTATTCAGTTCTTTAATTTGGTTTAACTCAATGTCATACCATATTTTTGCCATCTATGACACGTTTATCATAATCTCAGTGATCACCGTCCCATCCTCTCTAGCCTTCATCAGATCAGGGGACTAACTTTCTCGGAACCTCTCTGACCGCTTTTGTAAAATCTTCAGTGACACGATAGGCCGTTCCCTTTAGTTTCTCCGCTATTGAGGACGTAGAGGGGCATAGCGATCTCGTTCTTTAAACTTTGTGATTTTGCAATGATTGGCCTAGGTCCCGCCCGAGTACGAGTATTCAGTCTGTGGAACGCGATCAAATTCTACATTGTCTCGATTCCTTTTATCAGTCAAAAATTGTTTAACTTAGCTTCAGTTTCTCCCAAGTTTCGTTTTGATTAGCGGGTACTGCGCGAAAGATTTACGTTATTTCTCCTTATTGGCTGCGATTCAACTTTCTCAATTTGGTTTCCAGGGTTCAACTCTTGTTTTTAGGCGCCTATTTTCAGTCATTCATTTTTCCTGTTTTCTTCAGTTTCATTTAATCTTTACTCGGGCACACCAATAACAAAATCATACCTGGAACAGTGCAAAGAAGGACTGTTACAAAACTCCTTTTTCCAAAGACATATACGAATGGAACAGGACTACCAGACTCGCTACCACCGAAGTATGCAAAGAAGAAGTAACCAACCTGAGAACAACATAATGCATTAAGAAAGCTTTCAGCGCACACACCCTCTGCGTTGGCTTCGTAGAAAGTGTTGCAGAGTACACAGTCAAAGTCAAAGTCAAACTCTTTGTGTACGATTTGCAAAGGCGTTTAGCATAATCGTCTACCTTTTGGTGCAGGGCATGTGATACTTTGTGAAATCGTACGTAGAAGGTATCTTTCATCACTATCGCGGTCGCTATGGAAAATCACGAGTCGCCGCACTTCTCAGCCCTACCTCGAAGCCTGGGGCCTGGGTTGGTTTCACAGGCCACTCAACAGTAGGAGGTTAAATATGCGGGGCTTGCATGCATAGAGATGTTGGCTAGCATGTAGTATAAACAAGAGTAGCGGATATGACACACAGTACCTTGATAAATGTCGCTCAATACGCTATTGGCAATCCATAGAGCTGGATCATTCCGTCATGGTAGGCTTGAGTCGTCAGTTAGTCAGCTGGATGCTCGATAGCAAGCAATCGATCACAATCAAAACAAATAGCGCGGGTATTTCACGCCATTTTGACGTTTGGTAGTAAATTGGCATATGAAAAGTGCCAATTATGGCTCTCCACACCACACTCGCATGATACACCCATAATCAGGCAGGCATAATACTCACCTTATTATTACAGGATAGAGCCTGGATTTGGTCAAAACACTTAAAGATTCTGTGCTTTATTGTCAAACATAACTAATTTCGGGAGCAAAATCGTTCTGTGCGTCCATCTTGTCTGAAAGACAGACCGAGTGAAACCCGAGTGAATCCCAGCAATGACCCCCTACCCGTGATTCGAACCCGGATTTTGTTTTGGTCTATTGCTCCTAGGCAAGCACCCAACCACTAGACCACGCTTCTCCCACTGTGGAACAGTCTCACGGGCTAATATATTCCTCTTTAAAAACCTTGTTTTCTTGCCTGATTTCTTTCCTTTTATCTAACCACTAATTTTTACTCTTACATATCATTCCATAGTTTCACAATGTACATAGCGACCATTGATCGCAAAGAGGAAATACTACTGTCTGCCGCCGAAACGCCTGTGAACCACCATTTTGTCGGCTGGTACGACCTGAATTTCGTATTTGTTTACAAGAGCTTCCAATAACAACATCTATTACACGATTATGACCAGACCAAGGCCACAAAGGATATCGGTCATTCTTTATGGTCATTGGGTCTTGGGTCCAAATAGTAGTCTAATTACTGCAGCTGTTTATCAATTCCAAGGTTATAATATCCATTTTTTATAAAAAATTAAAAAAAAAATTTTTTAGGGGGAATTCGGCAATTCGTACTTTCTGTATTTTGCAACTCAAAACTATTTACAAATATAGAATATCCCTACGATTCTCTGAGTATAAATTGTTTTGAACTGATTCGAACAAATTGCTGCATGTGTGCGTAAGGTCGCACTGCTGTAACACGCGTAAACCAACGATTGAAATAGACACGCGATACGCCCGTGTACATGTCGCACAAGCTGGTACTTTGCGTACTCTTAGTTCAACAATTAGTACGATTACGGCTACTAAGTACAAGTTGGCAGCTTCAGGCCTATATGGCAATGTACCGGTGCTCTTCAGAAAATAGGATAGTCAACACAGCTGTCCTTTCTAAATATTGGCCCGCGCACACGACGAAAGTCGCTGATTATTTTACCGCTATATAATATCTTATAATGTATTCCTTCCTTGCACAATATTGGCATTAAAAGATGCAGTTTTTTGCAAATCTACACTTACCAAAGGGTATCTGTGCTTGTATTTAGCAGGGTACTTGTTTGTTGTGGACAAATGGGTGAGTTTCAGGCCGACATTCGGCAATCAAACGTAGTGGGGGGCGTTTATTTGAGGTTTTTCTTTTTCATGTAAAAAGTGTGGGGGCCGTTATTAGGGGGGGCTTTATTAGAGAATATACGGTACCTGATTTTGTACAGTAGTCTATGGGTTTTTTAGGCCAAGGTACCTGAAAAAGGTAAGAGCCAAAATGTAATACTGAGGAGTCAAAAAATGGCTTAAAATTTTAAACTGGACCAAATGTTTGCGAAAGGAGACAAGATTGCTCAAGGCTGAGCTGAACAATATAACTGAAACCGAGGACCTCCAGTCTTAAACCCTTTGTTAGATACAAAAATCTTGACTTTTTCTCAACTTCACCCAACAAAATTTGTAGGCCCTAGTGATACAACAGGAATATTCACCGATGCACAGAACTAGCCTCAACCTCAGTCCCCGGCCACTATGCTTATCACGATTAGCCTCTGTGTTTTCCAGTATCATTATCAGAAAATATTTCTGAAAGTCTAATTAAAATGATTATCACATCATAAAGTCGGTAAATGCCCCTACATGAATTGAAATCGCCAACAATCAGAAAAGTACAGTCACCCTTTTCATATCAATATATACACCCATTCTCTTCAATTAAATTAAAAATATATTCTTTGTGGCATACCCTGAATTTTCAGGTTGTATGTAAACAATACCAATTACTACTATTACATTGTTACATCAATCCCTCGCTATCAATCCAAATTACATCGGAAGACTTCATGATCCAAACTAGTAATGTCGCGTTCTCGGCTTTCGCGATTCGTGACGGGGGGGTTAAGTTTCCGTACGGAACCTATCAGACGTCACCTGTAGCGCTAGTAAACTTTTGTCACCATTACCTATAGGGCCCCTGTTTTTAAAACCCCATGGCCCCTTTGCAACTTAAGTCCATTTTATTGACCCTCCCCATTGTCTAAGGTCCTAACTTCCACAACTTGTCCTTCTCAACTACACAAGATCCCCTTCATCTGTCTCTGAGGCCCCTTCCCAAGCTGCCACCGAGCATCCTTCTCAGTAACTAATTCTCATCTAACACAGATGCCCTTTCACCACTACCCCAAATATGGCCAATTCCCAAATACCATGGGTCTCCGTTCCCAGCACAACATGATCTTTGCTGAATTAACCCAGATTTCTCTTCCCAATTACCCCAGTCCCGCCCCCACCTATCACCCATGTTCTCCTTCCAAACACCCCAGGGTTTCACTCCTTGCCGAATACCACCCCATTTCATGTCTCTACACAGCAACTCCATCACTGAGTTTACTAATACTTCCACCGCTTTAAGCTAATTTAGTTCTTGAGGTCCCCTTTGGGAAATCGTTTGCCTCATAAGCTTAAGGGTGCACTTTCTGATCCACAGCCTCGTCCCCCTAATTACCTAAAAATATATCAGATTTTATTTCATCTGAACCGTTAACCTTAGTAATCCCGCTTGTGCCCAATTTTACGTGCAAATTCGTCCGCAAGTAAGAAATTCGCAATTTTGTATTTCTTTCCGTAAACGGACAGAAATTACGCACAGTAGCCTATGGGACCGTGGGACATGAGCAAATTAATCATCACCCAAAACCGCAAGATCGGGATGAGCTCAAATTTTGGGAATAGTTTTCTCAAGGATATCTAGTGATCAATATAAACAGAAGGTGCTGAATCATGAAATGCACCTTTAATAATTTTGAGCGAATTGAGTTCTAAAGAAAGTCTGCATCTGCTATTTCCCTTTCCTCCTCCAAATCCACTTCTAGGCCCTAATTTAAAAGACAAAATCAGTTCCTAAGTCTAAGTTCAAAAGTCGGGTAACACACATCCCTACCCAGAGTTCCCCCTCCCCGTCTCTCGCCCTCTCACTCTCATACTCTCTCCCTTTTTTCTCAGCTGATTTGAGCCAAATTTTAGTTCAAAAGCTCCTATTTTCCTCCATTTTTTTCTAATTCTAAGGGCCCTATTAAAAGACAATTCAGTTCCCAAGCTCTTAAGTTGGAAGTTGGATCCACACAATCCGTACCCAAAAAAGTTGAGTGCCTGCTCACCCTCTCACTTCTCTGATTCTTTACAGCCCACCTTTCCATCTACATGTACATAGTCATTCCAGACAAAAAAAATAACACCCTTTAAAAAAAACTATATTGACACATGTCATGTTTAGACTTCAAATTGACTGATTTTTTTTTCTCATTACATTACACATTTTTTGGATTATAACTAACTCCTGTCCACAGCATAAGCAAAATGATTTTAATTTGATATATTAGTTAGCAAGAAATAACATTGTCATTATGACAATAAATAGTCTAGGCCCTGCATAGCAGGGAAGCCCCCTGGAGCAGAGCACTTAAGAGTGGCCAAGGACAAACAGGATTATACCCTGTGTGCAACCATATCCCACAACACAATATGGGACCTGATGATCACATATGTTATTCCTGCTATAATTGGCCCTGTTGTATTGGGCTAATTCACACAATGTATTATGTGATATTATTTCATGAACTTGATTGTTCTGAAAAGCATTAAGACACCACAATTTAGGTGGTATCTTTATGAATTAGAATATTTAATTTATTTCACCATATCCCATAACACAATATATGAGACCTCAGACTGCATGTACACATTGTGATGTTACACTACTTAACCAGCATTAGTTGGGATAATTTGACACATGTATTATTGGTTTGGATTTGTTTCAGTGTTGCTTCACATTCTTAGTCCACATGCAAGTGAAACCATCTTGCAAAAAATAGGTACCATTCTCTCCAATACAAAAAAACAACTATTCTTCTCGCAATACATCCCAAATGTTCTGATATGTTAAATGCCTTCGATTCCCAATATTTTATATATTATTCACATCTCTCTCTCCGAGCCACACTCATTATAATGTTTTCGCAATAGATACCCCCCATTTAGGAACATGGAATATTCCACATTGGCAGGTCTCTTGATGTACTTATTTCTTGAAACTCCTTGACTCACAAATCGTCCAAAATTCCCAACCCTTTTTCCTTCACAAAAAAAAAACCAATCCTTCGGCCCTGGAGAAGACTTCAACACGATAACTATCCAGTTATCTAGCTCCAAACACCGCTACCTCTATCCAAAACCGTTAACAGAAGTGCAATTTTTCTCACAATCCAAAAGGCAGTACTACCCCCAATACGGCACATTACTGGGTCTTCTGTCGGCACATTTTTGGATTTCAAAAGTCGACCAATTCCATATAACAGACTAACTTCTGATAATTAAGCATTGATGTACTCTTAGCAAAAAATACACTTATACACTGAGTTACGAATAAGCATTTGGTTTTCTTTGACTACAGTTCTGAAAAGTATTATAAACCATCAAAATCGGTATATTGATTCTCGTATCATCCCATTTTTTCACGAAAGCGTAACATCAAAATCACAACTGTAGTCAATAAAACAGTCAATCGCATTTTAGAACTTAACCATTCACATTCCATACAATAAAGGACAGGTCCTTATCTATAAAGTCACTCTGTCCTAATGCGTGTCATCCACTATCATTAGTATAATCGGGATGATCATCGCCCTCACTGGAACTAGTATCAGAGTTATCAATACCTGGAGTTAATTCAGAGGTATCACAATATTAGCATTATGGTCATTACCACTTATACATGTTGCGAATCGTTATCGTGGCAATAAGATTAACACTATTCCATTATTAATCTCACTGTCAATATCATAATTGTCAATATTAACACCACTGTCAATTCGCCATCATTAGCATATTGTTCAGTAATATGGCCATTACCATTTTGCACCATGTACACTCGTATTGACACTCATTACAATGCCATTATTAATCATATCATTCAGCATTTCATTGAGAACATTTTTACCCACTCATGTAACACCAACGTTTCATCAAGGAATAAAACACTTAACATCAAAATTCATATCATTCAAAATAATTAACACCATTTTAACACCACATATCACTACCACCGACTATGTTGCACCACAGTAGTAGCAATTGTCACTATAATACATTATCACCACCAATTACAACCACTTTATCAACTCATATCAGCAAATAGTGCTTCATCAATAGAATCACAATTGTAATATAATTCACAACATCAACATAACCGTTTTGGACCACTCATTTGACTCATTAGCGTTTCAGCAATAGAATAACCCAATTTCCATATAATTCATAGCATCATCACGTTAACACCGTTTGACCACTCATTAAACATCATTAGTGTTATCCGAGAAAACAATTATCATTATAATGCACAGCATCATCAACCTTAACTACCGGTTTCTTTAAACCACTAATATTAACATCATAGCTGTTTCATGATCAAAAGAATAACAATGATCATTATTAATTCACAACATCATTAATATTAGAAACCGTTTTTGACCACTCATATCAACATACTTAACTGTTTCATCAACTGTATAATTCAAATCATCTTCGAATACACAACATCCGTTCGTCCCAATACATTCCACGACGCATTTAGCACTTATCCACAAAAACCCCGATATGATTTAAGTACATTGTCATCATCACATCTTCAACATTAGAACCAGTAGCGCCTGTAAATCTTATCATTATCATACACCATCCAAAGTATTCACTTACAGCATTTACAGTGCATTCCATCGCAGTGCTACTCTTAGTTTCTAATGTTGAAACGATATTATAATGATAAAGTAATATCTTTCACCTTTTAGCATGAAGTTTTGCACCGTCATTTGCATAAAGGTGACAATGTTTCATAAAGGGCCATGGCCACACTGTAATTTCTTGACACTATCGTTTCTTCATCATAGGTATCTTTCTTTCCATCATAATTAATTTGTTCATCCCTCAAGTGAGCTGTTTACCATATGCTCTTCTTTCATCCAAGTATTAGACCGTATCTTCTAATTTTCCTAGTGGCTTTGGTAAAGTCTTCACTTATATACTCTGTCCCTTTAATTTATTTCCTGCTTTCCTCACAAATATATTTTGTCATGATACATAGTGAGTTTGGCAATAATGGGTCTTGGGCCTTGCTTTGACCTTGGTGTTAAGTCTGTGTAACGGTTCAAAAATCTATGGTTCTGCATCTATTCACATCTCATCTGTTAGAAGTGTTATGCTGTTATCTCAGTATCAGCCATTTTTCACTCTTGATCTTTCGTGCCATATTTGTACATGTATAACTTGTATTTTCCCCGGTTAGCCAGGCACTCAGATTGCACGGCGCCCCGCGGTGCTGTGCTCGATCTGCGCATGTGCAGTATGATGGCATGAGCAGTGACACAGACGTGTATTGTAGAGACAGCGGGGTGACATGTGTAAAATTCCCATAGGCAATTTCGATATCGATTGGTGATTTGTAGCGCCACCATTTTCGATAAGCTACATAATAATATGCATAAACGTATTATGACGTAAGCCGGGGTATGACGTAGGTAATAGCCGCCCACTCACGAACTGCGCGACTATAAGCTACAGCATTTCAGCAGATCAGTGTTGTAGTACGCATCCATTCTTTTGATCGAGGTCCTATCCCGATTTATTTAGGATCCCTGGTAGAGATCAGTGACAGTGACAGCAAGCCATTGGAGTCCCCGACTGCATCAGTACAGTGCAGTACGTATGCAGTGACCAATGGATCGATTCAAAGTCTTGACACTTGATCACCTATTGTTGAAGGAAGCAGAAGCCGCGCGCTGTCTTTAACCGCTTGTGTCAAGTACCGTGGGAAACAAACTTGTTGGTTTTAATGGTAGACGCACTAGGCATGTTGCAAAGCGCCCTATTTCATACTGTTTCTAATTAAGTTGTTACCCTAACGGCGGTGTTTTTGTTTATATCTTGGAATGAAATGGATTTTGAAGGGCTCAATTTAAGGACGACCATGAGAAAAATAGGCCTTTCATCTGATTCAAAATCATAGCTACTTCCTGGTAAACAGGGGGGGGGTCCCAAAACAGGGGCGGCGCCAGGAGGGTTGGCAGGGGGGGGCGCCGCCCCCTGCAGATTTTCAAATTTGGAAATCAGGGGGTTTTTGCGAAAAAATTAAGGGTTTTTAACCAAAAATGAGTTAATTTTGTACGGTTTTCGCCCCCCTATGATGTTTCGCCCCTCCTATGAATTTTAACCCGGGCGCCCCGCCCCTGGCCAAGACAATCGAACGAATTTCACTAGATCCTGCAGATTTACCTATGGTTTAAGCTATCAGAAGATCACGTTTCAAAATGTGCATTGTTCCTACATTAGGGGTTGGGTCGTTTTATGAGGTTTTGACGACAATGATTTTCGGTGCTTTTTGTGGGACTTAGCTGCGTACGCTGAATTGGGGAGGGAGTTCTCAACGGCTTCGTTTGGTCCCAGTCCGGCTTAGCATGACTCCTCCTTCTTGGTGACAAAGGTAGAAGAGTGTTTAGCGAAAGCACCGGTGTTATGAATATTGGAGGTGACATGTTTCCAGTGGTCGAAATTTGAAGGCTACACAAAAATGTCATAGCTGATACACAGATTTTTGGGACTTCACATATAGTCCTGTTAAGGGCATACTGTTTAAGAAACGTCATGTGAAGTCCCAATTATTGGGACTCTGGGGTACACATGCCTCGTTCCAGGGGTTGTGAAACGTCTGGAAAAAAAAAGTTGGGGGGGGGGGGGGGGGGGGACCCCTAACGGGACCAACGTTCAGAGTGAAAATGTATCCCCCTAACAGGAACCAGTTTTCAGTGAAAATATACTAGTTTTTCTGTGAAATATAGGTCTGCGCCTAACTGGACCAATTTGCTGGGTTAGTTTATTAAAAAATGACACTCAACTTGATATTGTGAATTTGATACCCCTAGCTTTCGCATGTAGTCCCTCTCGTTTTTTTACTGAGCATGGGTGCCGACCAAAATCCACCCCACCCTTCCCATATGGGGCGTGAGTTTTTCGTGATATTGCCTACATTCCATGACATGCCATGTACAGTTGCTATGATTTGGAAAAA
>JAMKCH010050633.1:0-10079 GCA_023653785.1 Ophioderma brevispina
ATTGGATAGTCATGCTGCTTATTCAATTGTTTGCATTATGAAAATTTCAGATTTCATGATGTCATCATGTTTACTTTCCCCAGTAAACTACAGAAGCACACTGGTTTTGCACTGCCATCATCATTTCATCCTACATACTCCTTTCAACACAGATTGACATGGCAAAATTAATTGCCTACTCTTACGCCTATCTGGCGTTTTGACTATGTATCACTCATTTGCTGTACTCTACTGTATAGGGACCAAGGTATCTGGCCTGCAGTGGGTGTCACGTAATTGGAACAACACTAACACTTGGTCTCCTGGCCTAAGACCCTACTCTTGGCATCTTGGTCATACACTTCCATTTTGGTCTGTGGGCTTGCTTAATTCTCAATATGGCAATTTCCTTTGCCCTATGAGCCTATACTTGAATTTGGAACATATTCCACCAAGGTTGTGTCAGTTTCATCATTCACCAGTTCTCCTTTAGGAGTTTCAAGGACCGCGCGACTGGTAATACGCCCAAAAAACACCCAAAGGGACTGAACCTAGGGCTTCCTCCTGAACTTCTTCCCTTGCCGCAACAATAACCAGTGAACTCCCTCATCCCAGTCCTTCTCAAATTCCAAACAGTATTCCTAATCAATTCTTTAGTAGTTTGGTGGATCTTTCCAAGGCTCCTTTGGGACTCGGCATGGTAAGCAAACTGGACAGATCTGTTCTATCCCTAACTCATACATCACTTCTGAAATAGGCCTATGTAAAATTTGACCCCTGATCTACTGAATTGACTTAGTTAGGCCTACATAGTGGAAACTTGGTCGAAGCCTTCACTACAGTTTTAGCCTTAATGTCCTCAAGGGTAATGGCTTCAGGGAACCTATTAGAGAGGCACCATGATAGTAAGTAGTGATGATTACCCGACTTAGTCCTATGGAGAGGTCCTACACAGTCACTATGACCTCTACTAAATAGCTCTCGAATGCCGGTTATCGGTTTAAGAGGAGCGGGCGGGATTGTCTGGTTGGCTGCCCACACTTGACAAGTATGAACCAGATCTACAGTATTTCATAAACTCCTTTCGAAGTGTAAGTCCACCAAACGTGGTTCAAAATCCTATCATGTTGTCTTCTTGACTTCCTAAATGTCCTGCCATAGACTTTCATGGGCAATGGCTGATGACCTCCTATGATACACCTTTGAACACTATCTGATGACAACTTTCCCTCCACTCATCCTTTGCCGGAGCATCAGTGGCCTCCCTTTCCTCATCAGCACACCATTGTGTTTGTAAAACACACGAACATCCTCAGACTCCTGCAGGGTTATTGCCCTTTGACTAAGAGTCCTTGAGGCAGGATCCTTCCCCTGTTCAAGAACTACCTTGTTATGACTCAAGGGATCATCAACACATCCCCACTATGCAATTGCTCAGGGCCTGAACTCTTGTTTTGGAGAACCTTATCTCCCCTGAAGAGGGAATTTGACCTGGTTCATCTAATTTTGCCATGAACGTGTCCTCTAAATCTCAATTAGGGACAGGTCTTCCTCCTTCCTATCCATTTGCCTTCAGCATGGCTTTCCTAGCCATACTCCTATAACTACACAGCTGATAAACTGTACTATTCTTATCCTCACTAATCTATTTCTGTGCAGGATTGTTGGTAACAATTGGTTTCGGGATGTACTTTCCCGCCTGCCAAATCTTCCCTACTAACATTGAAACACCTTTGACTGGAAGTTCAGGCCGTTACTCCAACTTGAAGTAACCGAGACACTCAACTCAAATTAATTCACCTTGTGAAGAGGGACCCTAATAACATCCATACCTTTACCTTGGATCAAACATTTTCACCTGTTGGGCTGACTTCACTAAAGGGCAATGACCCTCCAAAATTACTGACTGGGCACAACATGTATCACGCATATCTTTATAGTTTTGGAACCACTTTGTCACCATCAAGCGACACTGAAACCCTCCAAAACAAATGGTTCAAAGTCTTCCTAACCTTCTCAGACTCAGCAAATCTTTCTGTGTAATAGTCTGGGAACTAACTGTGGTCTCAGGGACCCAGCACACCTGTGGGAGCAGACGTCTGCTTCATGGCCATCTGCTTTCCCATCAACTTCCACAGCTGCATAACATGACGCTGAATCCTTGCAATATGTGCAAGTTACATCTGACTTAAAACCAGTCCCTGACTTGGTTTGGCACGAGAAGGACCCTTATTTCCCCCTGACTGGAGGAACCTAACTGACACTGTTCCCTTCTTAATAGTACATGACTTTGGTAATGATCTGCCTTTGGTAGGCCTATTTGAATTAAACGCTTGTAATTTCTGACTTGACTTATTAGGCCCACCCGTACTATGGCTGGAACTCAACTTATTTGTGAGGGCGTAATCATCTGCTATTGTAGCTGCATTTTTCAAATCTTTGATATCGCTTCATTCCAAATGTTTTTTTAATGTCGGCATGAATGCACCGCTTGAATTGCTCAAATTCAACCAACTGCCTAAGTTGATTTGAAGTCTTGTTTCACTTCCTTGAAGTGAGCCACCTATCCACCATTTGTTCTTGAACTCTAGCAAACTGCGACATGATTTGATCTGCAAGTGTTTTCGCACTTCGAAATTTTTGCCTATACGCCTCATGCACTATTCAAGGCCTTAAAATAGACTGCGTTACTACTTCATAGTCACTGCACTGATCATTGATAGGGGACAGTAGATCTCTCTACTTTCCCAATAACACGTCTGAAGGCAATGTTGTCCACTGCTCTTTAGGCCACTTCATACTTTCGGCAATCTTCTCGAAGTGCATGAAATACTGTCCCCTTACTGGTGTTTCCCGTAATGTTGGAACTATTTGATATTCCTTGTGGCATCAAAACCTGAAATGTGAGGAGGAGCCCGATGTCCCCTTTTCTAACTTTTCTTGTTCTAATTTGTTTTTGGGCTTTCATTTCCTGCCACTTCATCAATTCTTTCCCTCTATTTGTAACCTATCTTCTTTTTCCTTTTGTTCCAATTTTTATCTTCAGCTTTTTTCTTTTGTTCCCTTTGTAATTTGGGCATCTAGTTCTTGTTGTTTTAGTGGCTTTTCTCCATTTAAATCGTCTTGCCTTTCGTTCCTCTTTTTCTAACCTATCTTGTCTTTCGTGTTCTTCCTGTGCTAATTTGCTGTCTAAGGCCATTTGTCCTTTCCTATTTTGCTTTGCATTTCCAACTGTTTTCATTTTCAAGCACTATCTGACACACATCCTTATTTCCTCCACTAATTGTGCAAACATCCTTCATCATCCAACAAATCTTCTTCAACAATTGGTTTTTTATCACTGATTTTTAATTAACTGTTTCCTCAGGAAGGCCTAACTTCCATCCATAATCCTCGGCCAAATCCTTAAGTCCTCTTTTTGAGCACATCAACTTCTCCCACGTACATCTTAAATAAACTCCTCTGCGTTAAACGCCATCGTGTATAACACTTCGGTCACAATAACAATATAAAGCACAGATATCAAAGTTTAACACACAATCAAAATTTGTTCGTAATTTAACTAAACTATCTTTTTTTTATTAACAGTGTATTCCCGACACAGCCCCCAATTTTGTTACGGTCACCTTGACCAGGCCAAACCCACCTCAAAACCACGGATTCCAAACTCCACTGATAACTAGACATTACACTGTGAACTTGATACAATTTTTAAAAAAAGTATTTTATTTTAATTGTGTGTTTAAAATCATCTCATGTCAACATCGATTAGGTATCATAATCAACCAAAGATTTATCTATACTAAAGTTTGTTACTTTATGAACTATACTCTACTAACTTACTACATGGTGTGGCCCTCGACGCGGTCTGCAGCGAGATTACAATCAAGATCCCGAACTTGCAAAGAGTCCTGGCGAAAATTCCCCCACACAACTACGCCATTTCCAATAGTGGGACGTGTTCACGGACGACTTGTCCTTACTACTGAAGAAAACCAGGCCCTAATGACCTTCCGAAGCTTCGGAGGTCGATTAAATTAATCCAAAGGGGTGCTGTAGCTTGTTTTACTTTTGGATAACTCAGATGCCACGGATACAAAACCGAACCCCCTGCTAACAAACATCGTACACTCCAAACTGCTGGCGCTTAGACTAACTATGCCATGTCCCACTAATGGGGAGTTAAATACAAGACTGTGATTACTGTCACTGTCAAATTGGAACCTCTGCTAATAACTTGGGAGGCAAGGATGTTAGAACTCCTTAATAACTGGGAGAAGCTCTCATCATCTGTCTCCCTCTCTGCTCCTCTACTCTCTGGACTCATCGCGTCTTCTCAGCCAGGCTTTATATATCCCTCAACAATACTTGAAGGATCTGGTCCTCTCTATAGGAGTCGTTCAATGTGTGCTAATATGTCCC
The DNA here is from genome assembly GCA_023653785.1 of Ophioderma brevispina. Lineage (NCBI taxonomy): Eukaryota > Metazoa > Echinodermata > Ophiuroidea > Amphilepidida > Ophiodermatidae > Ophioderma > Ophioderma brevispina. Next base: position 4,402 of record JAMKCH010050633.1, read on the forward strand.
TTACAAAATCATAATTCTGGATTCAGCTTCCAATGTTTCCCATATTAGAATGTTCATAGCCATCACCCTCACACCACACTGTGCCCTGTAATACAGTAGGGCCCATCTATTATAGCCAACCACATCCCTGAGTTAGTGCATCTGATCTCCTAGTCCGCAAGTAATTAAAGAACATTTCTCCGCGGTTCTCTGAATTCAAATTGCTACAGACATACACACCGTTATGCACACGACCGGTAAATTTTTTATCTATGTTACTTAGACTAATTTTACAAGTATTTTTATCTGCTAATATTAGGCCTTAATCTTGCCACAAAGTGAATAAATCATGCTAAGTCTTGGGGCTGTAACAATATGCCTCCTATTGTAAGAACTTTTCGGTGTCGAACCTAATGAAACACCACTTTCAAGATGTGTATTAATTGTATGGTTTACTTTTTTCTCCTCCATGAAATAGAGGGCACTTTGAGGGTTTCCTTTTTTTGGAACCACCCGTTACATAAATGTTGTAAGGTTATAATATTTTATATAATAATATTAATAATCGTTAATATTACACTAATAAGTATTATTGAAACTAACTGACCTGATCTTTCTCGTCAAGGTCGGTTCCGTTGCCAATTAATCCGGTCCCCTCAGTTCGCATTCTGAAATTGCAATTTTGACAATAACATGTCTATGAGCAAAACATTAACCAATGCACGCAACTCGCTACTCTCGAACTTTGGAGTCGCAACATTGCCCGTTCTAAGAAGATATCTTGGATGTAAGACCCCTGTCATCATATTGCACGATCTCTCGTCGTCCGGGTTGCGTCTTATTATGGAACTCGCTCTTAGCTGGCATTCCGACCATCTCTCATAAATTGCAACACCTCCAACAAGTGTCCGTTCGTTAAGTATTCCGTTTAAATCGTCGGTGACATATCTCACTATATACCTTATGATATTCATTGTCTGCCTCTCAGACAACCGTGTTAATTTTCAAACTTCTCGTCATAATGTACCAATGTGTCTCAAATCTCCCACTAGCTCAAAAAAGATCATCCCTCCTTCTCAAGAAAAACAACCCCACAAGCAACGTTTGCGGTATCTGAAGTTCAATTACAAGACATTCACTGTTTGTACTCATGCTACTCTTTTTTTTTCCTTTCTCGTAATCTTCGGTCCCTGCAAGATTCCACCTAGCTGAAGATACAAGGACTCTCAAATCTGTTGGTGACAAAGCTTTCTCTGTGTATGACCCCCCGCTATGGAATGTGGAGTCCTTCACTCTCAATTAGGGAAGCTTCTACTAACCCCCCTCTTTTAATAAGCTCGCAAAACACATTTGTCTCCTTTCTGTTTTGTTTTCATTATTTTGTAAAGGCCTAGATATTTTTATAATAGGCGCTATATGTATGTATGTAGTATGTTATGTAACATAACCATAGGTAGCTTAAAATGTGTGATCAACTGAAAAAGAGAGTCAAAGTAAACCCCGAGGAGCTTTAAAATCATCCCCCTCATCAATCACCTGATGATTTAGTTAAGCCTGTTACCCCAAGCAGAAACGCTCCTTGGCCATGGTATGACCCACATAGTGAAATATACTCGTGAATTGGCTACCCTAAACAATCTTCTCATAGGGATCTATTTTGTTCCAAACCGGAAAACAAAATGTGGGCGTTGGTATTTTTTATAGATCCTCTACAATGTATATTGGCGAAAAAGGTGTCTTTTTTGCTTCAATCATTCAACTCTGATGATCCCCAGACAAGGTGCAGGGCTCCAGGTCATCATTCCAACTGCACATGGACCCAAGGAAAACGATCTTCCTGGATTAAGGGATGGTGTGGTGATGATAGACTGTGAGGTGGACTTTGTTTTTTGGGAATTATGAGGTGGATGCTGACGGTAGAGTTCATCAAAATGGGAAAGGTCAATTGGCCTTAATCTGCTGGGTGGATTTAATGAGCTTTTGGTATGCGCGAAAATCGTTTCTTAGAAATTCCATAATGACAGTGTTTGCCTTGGGTGCCAAACAAGAAAATGTAGCTTTAGTTTTCCGTTCACATACTGCCCTATCAGCTCATCTCAAGCGGATTCATATTATTAAACGTATTAATAGGTTATGTAACCCTAAATCGCAAGGGCATTTTCCTAATAGCAATGTGATCATTCTTTGTCAACAAAAGATTTGTCAACCTGGCGCTAGATGATGACCTTATCAGATTTCTGTTCAAATCACGCAATCCTTTATTAGAATGCAATTCTCTCCTGCATTTATACTACCCAACGCATACCCCAAACAATGTAATCCTTTTGCAATAACCCAGCTGATACAGTATCACATATCATGAATGGGTGCATGACTTTAGAAATTTATATTGCTAGACATGACAGAATCGTTTTACGTCATATAAGAAACGAATCATGAACTACACCACCAATGTTGATTTTTTTTTCCCTGAATCAATTATACAGGTGTGATCTACTGACAGCCAATCGTGATTTTGTCATTTTAATCCTGCACAGAAAACCCGATCTTCTCATTCGTGACCGCCTACCATGCAGGCTTTTAATTGTTTGAAATCTCTTGTCCATTCTGAGCCTTTATAAACCACCTGCTACCTATACAAATTCAAACTATACCAAGCATTGAATGAGCTAATCAACTTGGCCTCACGCATCCTCATGTAAAACAATTGTAATTATTGTGGGTAGTCTTGGAAGTATTCATAAGCGTGTTACTTCCTGCTTTAAAGAACTTGGTTCTCTAACCGGGTGTAAGTAAAGCGATTGCTATACCTTAGCATCAGTGCAGCCATTGGCTCAAACATTGTTTGGAAAAGCGCGTCAAAAGCGTATTCCAGCGTTATGTTTTGTGCTATATGCCAGTTTACGGGGTATTTTTGTCAGTCCGCTTTGCTTTACAGTGTCTCATTTTTCTCCATTGAAGCAAATTAATTGCATATGTTATATTTCGTTGTAAATAGATTATATTTATATATTTACTGTGAGTCATATTTTGCAATAAAAAGCAAGATATGTATGTATGTATGTTAGGTTGCTATGTTATGTATGTATAGTATGTCATGTATGTATGTATGTATGTATGTATGTATGTCTGTATGTATTGTTTATATTTACCCTCAGACTTTTGATTAAAATATTATTTTCCTCATTTTATTTGAAAAGATTTCTCATGGAAAAGTATTTTGTTTACTCAAAAGAGGGAAAAAAGGGGATTCCTCTAGGTTTGTTTATATGCAGGCTCCACCTGTTTAGATTGCACAATAGGGAAGTGTGGGAATTCCCTCAAGATGTAAACTTAGTAACGATTCAACTTGTTTATGCTTTAAGAGGATCAAAACAGTGCACAAGAATTGGGAATTCCCCCACGAGTTTAATATATCTGACGTGGATTAATTCGGGTGATTATGTCAATTTGGTCCATCTAGTGTAGGTTATTTGATGCATAAAAAGGATGGGAATGATTATTGTTAGAAAGGGGAATTTATAATCTGTGAGTAGTTAAATACTATCACTGAAGGACTCTCTTCAAGCATCCACTCAGTAGCTAGAAGGTAGCTAGTTTTCTCTACAATAATGGTAGATTTATGCTTCACACACAGTGCCAGGATTTAATATATGTTCAATTCCGGTGAGCAGAGTGCTGTCATTATTCTACTGTCAGCTTTGAAGCCGAAAGTGCTGGAATCAAAATAGGATTGCCAAATTGATGTACATATAGAATCGTGGTGATTATGTTGGACTGATATACTGTGATTTTATCGTCGAGGGACTTAATTTAACCTTGTCCGTGTTGCTGCTGGACAAGAGTTTACTAAACACTTCATGACTGTGAAGATTCCCTTGGATTATATTACCTGAGGAGTTTTGTATGAACAATTGTGCAAAAGACTAAAGTCATTTTGGAGTCTTTCGCTAGAAAAAAAGGACATAATCATCGGGAGACGAAAGACTGAACGCAACACTTCTTGTGGATATTACTGGACATTCTTGGGGACCATCCAAATTAGGTATCAAAACATACATGTTAAATTGGTGTTAATGGTGTAATTTTAGACTTATTACTGTTTTGGACATACCAAATTCTTGAACCAATGACCATCATTAAATCTGTTGTGTAAATTTAACCTGTGCACAAGCTCATTATTTTGTTTGAAAGGTACACATCTACTGCCTTAGGCGTCCACGAGACGTCATAACAGTATGGATTTCATGTATGTACATGTATAGCTAAATATAACCATAGGTAGCTTTCAAATGTGCATACTCACTGACATCAGGAGAGATCGAAAGTAAACCCCGATGCGTCGATCGTTTTTGCGCAATTAGAATGGGTCCCTAGGAACCATCCACAACTGTATGTCAAATAAAAAATCAAACCAAAATGACTATGGTTCTGATTTCCATAATGCATACACAAAGTGACATAAACATTTCATCATAATTGCAGTGATTCACGTCGGGAAATGTGTAGTTAGGGAGCAAGGATCTTGAAACTGAAATATTTGTGCCCGGGCTCTCTAAACTTTTGGTGCCTATATTCACAAAGTAGGAACCTCTTGGGCATCATAAAATGGATGTGGGATTATTTTGAACGATTGCGAAAAATATAATCCAAGAATGGCGTCCAAAATGGCCGCCGATTTGACTAGCGAACCGATTTTAGCCGTAACTTTTGATTGCAATCTTCAACTGGAACGCATTTTGTGTCATTTGAAAGAGTAATTAGATTGTATCTACACGCTACATCAACGTTTGTGAGTTGAAGAACTTATTAAAGTACAAATTTGAGGAAAAATCACATTTTGGCATTTTTAACCAAAAAGTGAATAGGCTCATCTAATGTGTCCTTTGATAAGGGCCAGAACCTAATCATCAGTAAAGCCATTTTTTTCTACAAATTGGACCTAATAACAACTTGTTTAGCAAATAACAAATGTTACAGTTATGTACATTATTCAAAAACGGATGTATTCATGAACGAAGGTCATCAATCAGATACAAGAGAAGTTGGTTTACTGCGTACTTTTTGCTAACAGTGATCATGATTTTTTGATCATGCAGAAAACACTCTGATAAATAATCCCTCACTTGAAAGTATACCTTATAGGTGTCATTACATAAATGCCATCTTATTTATAGCGGCTACATTTAAATCGATCAAGAATTGTAGCATTAAATGCCCTTTCAACCTTTAAAGCAAAATCTTAAAGGTCAACGCGAGATTTCACATATCATTGCCCCTAAACATCGAAAGTACTGATTTTTGCCCTGGTGTAAAGCATTCCACCATTATCCCCTCTAAAGGATTAAGCTGAGAAATGTTTTCTTTGTACAAAAATTGTTGAAATTTCGTATTCGTATAGGAAAATTCGAAAATACTAAATTCCGCCAATGTGTTATCTCAGTGTCAAAACTTACCTAAATTTTTTGACATCCACATACAACACACGCACAATACACAAGCCAAACGCTTCGAATAAAGCCGAGAAAAATGCTTGTAAACTGACTGCCTTAGAAGAGTTAGAGTTAAAGAACAAAAATTAATCCACCTACACAGGCCCAGGCTTTTGGAGTTAAATCCAGTATCTTAAAGGAAATATGTCAATGAAGATTTTTTGTCAAGCTCAGTTTGACTTAATCATGCATAAAATATATGGTCCA
>JAMKCH010050634.1:0-10199 GCA_023653785.1 Ophioderma brevispina
AAAATAATGGGATAAATTAAGTGGAACAGGTTATGGGCCCCCATGGTCTATGGGGGATCAGGACTCTGACTCAGTTAGAGCGACCTGCCAGTGTGCGACGATAAGCTTATCGTGACAGTTGAGGTCACGATGCGATACGAGGCCGACAAGCGTCACGATATTTTACCTTCCACTCTCAAACACAAACAATGGGAACAACTATCGTTACGTATCGGCGCTCCAGTATAGACCCCAATAGCTGGCTCCAGTCGAGCCGTTTAATAATTTTCGCTTGACACGGTCTTTTGTTACCGCGAGTTTTTATTACCCGTTTTCAAGTACGGTTATCGAATTTTCACTGTGTACCAATTTAGCTCCTCAGGCTCCTTCTGATCATGTTCTGATGCGTAGGGACTGAACTCCTCATAAAAATTACACTTTTAAATTCCAAACATTCTAACATACTAGGTGTAATATGCGTCTATTAAAATGTGAATTTTTCAAACGAATATGTTTTGCTTCGTCGCCAAATTGATTATTGCTGCAGAGTATTTTGTGCTGATCACCGCCTATTTTTGGACGTGGGATTTTTAATTTTTCGGTTGAGTGGGCAATAAAACGAAGTCGGTTCCAATTCCGTATTTCTATTAGCAATATTGGCACATTTTTTAAGGCGCCCCCATTTCAAATTTGATATTTTTGCACAGTTACGTTGGTAATTGTCAAAGAAACTAACCGGCGAACGAGACTGCTAAAAAATGCGTATTTCATCACGAATAAGCGATTTTGTAATTAGAATTGGGATCCAGATTGGACTTAACGCAGCGCTGGAAATGCTAACGTTTATGGTCCGTCCATGATGAACTAGTGGCCACCACTTCGAGAAATAACCTCTAACTTTACTTGCCCGAACTATTAAAACAACTGAATGATGAGCGTAGACACGTAACTGGCGCTATTTCCCGGCTATTTCACATTGGAAGGCCGTTTCCCATCAGCCGTTGATTATTATCGGGGATCCCCGATAATAATTATTCTAGTACAAATGAATTCGTTTGTGACCAATAGACTTTTCGAGCTAACAGTCACAGATATAGTTTCCTAGCCGTTAACCATGCAACCGTGTAACTTTTTTCCAATTTTTTTTGAAATGGGGCTCCCTTAAAAAAAATGTGCTAATTTTGCTTTAAGACTCAAGTGAGTCCAGTAGACAGTGACTCTCCGTAAATTAGGTTGGTTCAATCCTTTATCGTCGCCGTATCGTAACCCTTCTTTCCGAAGGTATCAATCTACAGTGTGGAAGCCTGCTTTCACAAACATAACAACCTGGGTTTTAGGTCACGTACGAAAAGCAATCGTTGCAATCGTTGCGGCGATAAGCGTAATCGTGACAAACTGGACGTCGGTTCCTTAGGTATCTTTCAGCTGATTAACATAAAGTCAATTTAAACATTCCCTAAAACCAAAATCTGAAAACCAATGGGATGCAAAATATATAATTATGTTAACCCCTATAATAACCTTGAGTTTTGTTGGCCTGTTCTTGCAACCCCACACAGTTTTATCTCAGTGTACAAATAGGAATCTATGCTTTCTTTAAAGTGAACATAATGGGCATGAAAAAAAATGACATATGAAAGGACCCTTACTGAAAATCACTTCCCACTTCCACAAGTTTGGAAAACAACTTGGATGTTTTACAGTCTGTAAAACAGTAAAACAGGAAAGAGTTTCAGGGGGAGGTGGCCGTTTGTGGCAATTTCTGAACAGAAAGTAAGGTGTTCACATCCTGACGAATTTAACGTGTAGCTAGCATGTTTTACGAACACAAGCAAAGGCTTCAGACTGGGATTCATGCATTGTACTGTAGGCTTGTAGCGCATTGATCTGGCAAGTGAAATTATGTATAGCTGGGATTAGCACATATACAATAGCATGGTCTGTGAGCTATGACAACATGTTTTTCAAGTTGGGTAAATGCCGGCAGTATGGTCAGCATCCTGTTCCGAAATTGCCACAACTGCACCTCCCCCGTGAACTCTTCCTTTTTTAACAGATTACACCCAAAGTGTTTTCACACTTTGCCTCTGCTTACTTTACCCCTTTTCTATTCAAAATGCTCAAAGATGACAAAAATTATCATCAAGATCTGGAATCACAGGTCAATGTTGCCCCAAACCAACAAAGATTTTGTGCAGACTCTTGCAAGGTCATATGGGCCCCTACCACAGGAATAGAATACACACCGCAATTAGGCTAGGATGTGACCATTAAACCGACTGGTTAAACATTGTGCTGTATAATGTATTGATGCATTGGGCCAATTAGAGACATGGTAAGAAAAAATAAGTTGTATAGAAATACCGAAGATTTATTTTTGATTGGTTACCCGAGGTTATGTAGGCTATATCATAATTATACTGAACAATCAGGTGATATTGTCAGAATGTGTCGACCTCATGGGGTTAAATAGAGTTGTTGTTTGTTTGCATACATTTTGTTTGATGTCTTCTTTCATGTTCATAGTTTTGCCGCACAAAATTCTTCATTCTACACACTAACGAATGTGTAAATTGTATTATCACAATGTTATCGTCAATCTTCACAAGACATTACCTCATACCCATAACATGAGTGGTGAATGTTTAGCCTTAAATTGCCTTGCCTATTTAGAAACCCTATTCACACACCACAATCATCTTCATGGGCTTGTATTTACATGCACACAATATTAAGTGTGTTGAAATTTGAGTCACATTACTATTACACAAACACAGCCCAGCTTGTTTGAGCCTATGCAAATTGAAGAAATTTAAGCAATGGCGACACAATTTTGAAACTGTATAAGAAGAGGCCATGCAAAAAACAATATCATTATTTATATGCCAAGATACGGTCAAGTTTGTCTCAGATAACCAACCGCGCGCATTTTGTTTAGAATTGGTCTCTTAGCGCATGATTTTAGGTTTGCGTTGATTTTATTTTTCTTTTAGGGAAAAAAATGAAAAAGTGGGGGAAAAAAAAAAAGGCAAGTAGAAAATCAGCATTCGCATAGCCTTTTCTAAAAACAAAATTAAAAAAGCACATTCGCATTGCATTTTACTTTCTTGAAGACAAACCTTTTTTGGGGGGGGGGCTATAGGCAGGTAATAGCTTCGTGCAAATCTGTTACTTGTGCTGGGAGGGTGGATTCTTTTGTTCATGGATGATCGAACAAAATAACTACACGCACAGAGAAGACACTATGAGCTAGTTAAAATCTCAATTCACGTGACAGTACATAGCTTTCAATTCACAGTGTATTGAAACCAAATCCACCCTGGATTATTTAGTATGATTGTGATACTCAGAACATGCCTGTTCAGTGTTGTTAACATGTGCCCATTTCCAAGCGGTTACTGAAACTGAGCACCCACACCTCCACCCCTAGGTAGATTAGCAAACTTTACGTCATAGTGAGAAGTACAGGCATCGCATTATGTTGGCTCGTCCATTGCTTTAATTATTGGCTGAGAGTGTCCACCATTTTGTCGCACACTGGCTCAATAATGTAGTTAAATGCGAGTCAACAATTAACTGAATAGAAACCACTTGTCGTGACCTTGCAGGTCAAGACTTCCGTTCTTGCTCGTCGTCATGTATTTCAGCTGTGTCATTACCGAGGATCGGTAGGCTCAGATTGTTTTTCCTCCAATGTCTGGAGCCGCGAACACAAATTGTTGGTTTTCCAATCCTAATTTTTCAATTTCTCAGAATTTTGGAAAGATTCGCTTGGATTTCTTCCATTTTTGAATGATGTGATTTGCTAGCGAGAGGCGACGAGCAAGAACAAGACATATTCAAAATTAAAGTGGTGGAACTTTACATTTTGCCTGTGTATATTGTTTGCTAAGCATAACGTAGGATGTCTCGAAACGATATAAAGTGGCCAGGCAAATATACTGTCACTAGCGTGGTTTCGGAGAAAAACAGAAGCTGCACAGTATGGCGCGTTCCGTTTCTTGTATTCAAACGTATTGAATAGGTCATTAACATGACATAAAAATACACAGCTGCCTTTGATGCTTTGTGTATTATTTACTTATGGAGAGAACTTAAAAAGGAACGAACCCGTAATTTTTCATGTGCCCCTCTACATGTATGGTCCTGCCGTAAATCGTTCCCATATGTCAATCACCATGTGCCAAATGGCATTGTTTAAGAGAAAAATGACCAACCCAATTATATAAAGTTTTCATTTTTATTTATAAGAAGTTATATTGAAATCCCATACGCCAATTGTAAGTTTCATGCGGATTAGGTCAATCCCTGTGGATTAAGAGCTGAAAGACGTAAATTTGGAAGGCCATAGAATACACAACTCTTGATCATTATTCGGAACCAAAAACACAGTTTTCTCCTAGGATTTCACAGGGGTTGGTAAATGAGGAAAAGCGTTTTTTTTTTAAAAAAAATGTTTTCCACTTCCGGTAAAATTGAGGGGTCCTCCCGACACGGCTGTGGTGTTTACCACTTCGGTCTAATGAGAGGTGGGGGGGGGGGCCCCTTCTGAATTTTAACCAACCAACCCTTTTATGGGTGGCAAAGTTAATGAATGTTAATGACATCTATGCTAGTACGACGTCAAAATACCACAGATACTTGATTTTAGTATGATGGATAACTATGGTCCGTGCTTTTCTCTTCACATTGATACCAAAATAGTACAAACATATCCACTATTAACGTAGAATGAGGTAATAAAATCGCATTCATACAATACCAGCAAACTGTCCAATGGCCCCATCTTACACCCGTGTAGATAAACAAATTCGAAGTTTTCATCACCAAAAAAGGGCAAGAATTAATGTGATTTTCATTGCGGTTTTTTTAGCAAATGACTCGGTTTATACATACACAGAGCGGTTTGGGCCCCATCATAACTATTGTTTTTGAGACAGTAAAAAATTGCGAATATCAATCTCAACACTCTATCCGGTAAGTTCAGTATTGCTTGACTAATGACATTCATCATGACTTAATACACGGAGTTTTTTTGTTTGATACACTAGAAAAAAGAATCTCTAAGCTATCCCCTGGTGTCAAATTATAGGAATGTGTTTTTGAAAACAGTATTTTAAAGGTGCAAATTTCAAAATAACAGGTGTTCCCTTAAAAATGCGAAATTTTATTTTTTCTTGCACTGGTCTCAAGATTTCAAAATACCCCCCCCCCCCCCCTCTGAAAGGATCAACAGCGACATGTTTCTTTGTTATTAAAATTTGTGAAATTTCCTAATTCTATAGGAGCAAATAGGAAATCAGGCAAATGTTTTTATTGAAACATAAACATATACCCAAAATACCTTTGTTTTTTAGAAGGGGTCCCAGGAAATGGATGATAACACCTAGTCCCATCTTTACGCGGATTTCCATTTCAATAAATAGGGCCAAAAAGAATACACTACCGTGACATCATTAGTGAAACTATTGATTTTCAGTCAGTGCCCCTGAGTAGATTCACATCAGTCACTGGAAAAATCAAGTCATAATGATGTCCTCACCAACCCAATATTGAATGCGTTTTGCACCTCCTTGTTAGACTTGACACAAACCACATCAATTTTTATTTGTATTCCTGGGACCTTTATGTTATTCATGCAACCAAAATAAAAAGGTTTTATGGAATCTTTTGGGTGTCTATCTGTCAGAATCACGGCATATAAAGAAAAATAGATGGCTTGTGAAATCTATGGTTCACCGTTAATAAACCCAAGGTAGGCAACCGGAGGCGTTCCACAAATCCCAAAGGTTAAATGTCTAAAAATACTGTTTGCGGCGTAGCCAAATAAGTACATCCAAATTATGTCAGTTTATTATCAAAATGTAATTGTGATCAGTCAAGAAAGTATCCAACAGCTAGAGTTTGATTAGAAATACAATCTGAAAAATGGAAATCCACTGTAATATTTCAAAACGTCTGATTATAACACCTAACATGATTTAACGTGTAAGCATATAGGGTCTTTCAACTTTCGGAATAGAGGCCTCTTGCCGGGAATGGCAGGTCCATTCCAATGCTGGAGAGACTTTAAATCTAAAGGGACGAATGCATGATGTGGATGATGCATATAAAAGTAGTGGGTCTACACTTGAATGAGCACAAGTTTACTTTGACCCCGTAAGGTATTAATTGATCTGAATGAGGAATACTAAAGGGAATTAACAACCTTTTGTTATAGGATATGCATGAGTGGGAGAAAGACTCTTATCCTAATTTGAATTACGCATTTGAAATCTTACAAACAAGACGAGAGCTTATTAATAAGCCCCATTATAAGAATGAACTATGTCGATAACATCGCGAGTGCACACCATTTTTCGCGGAACCACTAAAGGTTGCTGGGGGTAACAGTGCGAGTAGTCGTAATCGTTTATTTCCACAGACGAGCCAGCTTCTTGCTGGCATCTAGTGTTAGGTGTCTTTACATCACAGATTAACATCTCCAGTGGTACAGACCTGGAGAATATAAACGTAAAGGGTTAAAACATACAACGTGTCAGGCATCGTAAATAAAAACAAGGTGACCACTATAGGCCGGTATGAAAATAGCCTGATCAAGGCAGTTGCAACGAACTGAAAAACCTTGTTATTTTTCACGCTGTACTGCATAATTAACATCTTTTATCAATTATTTGAACATTGTGTTTCAGCGTATGAAATCAGTGCTTTAGTAGTTTAGGGTACCCTTTCAAGAGCATATATAGGAAACAAAAAAAGTCATGTTCTGGTGGTCTATTGTCCACGCACTGGCTGGATCCAGGTTTCTAAATAGTTTTAGGTGATAAAACCCAGCAAAAACTGTTGTGGGCGGGCAGTGGTTGTACTACTCCAGAGCGAAAGCCTTGATCCAATTGCTTTGTGGTTTTAATCTCCATGTTACAAAACTCCCTTAAACATTATTTGCAATGCCAAAATAGTCTGACAGACTGTACAAGGAGCTCTGCTGCGAGGAACATTGAATCACTAGTGGACGCATGGAACAAAGGCCAGATGAAATTGGAGGCCTCAAGTTAGGTGTGTAATAGAGTGAAGTCTTGCCATTTTTTTTAGTTTTAGGGGGGGGGCTATGCTCACTCTTATATGATCACATTATATCCGACGTGTGAACCAATGAATGACGTTGGTAGAGCGCATTGAACAGGCTCTAAAAGTGACGTTGATTTTGAATGCATCGGTGCCCCGTCAAAGTCTCGTCGTTTGTATATGGAAAAGTTTTGAATTGAGATGTTAAAAACGTACAGCCCAGATGCTCTTAATATCCCACTATGCAATTGATGTTCTTATGTATTGTCGTTGCGGCTGCCGCGCTGTGAGGACCCGTAATCTTAATTTTATATACGGGCACAACGTTGCCATAGCGCTTTTGATTCTGCATATACTGGCTTTGCATTTACACCAGTTAATGCTTATTCGTGCTTTAAAGGGATTTATTGGTATGAAATGCGGCACATAGTATAAGCAAATTCCGTAATATGAGAGTAAGATAGTTTCATGGTCACTGGAAGTATTCTTGCGAAGAAAGAACACACCATATTTTCATGCATAACTTCCAAGCAGAGGCGAATTTTTAAAGAAGCCGCCATGTTTATTATTACGCTATCGGTTTGCCACAAGCCATGTTAGTCTTTCACACCAACAAGATGATCGGTGGTTTAGTCAAGGTCGGCCTGTATGAAAGACGATCGTGTTTACTTTTAACATTGAATTAAAAACACAGCTTTTAATTAAACGTTTCCGTTAAAATATATAAATTTATCAAAACAAAATGCAACATTTGGTCCTAATTTTTATTAAAATGAGCCTGGGATTTCTTGCGAAAATAGTTTTTAAATAAATTAGGAACCTCTTCATCATACAAAGAAGAAGCGCATACTCGGTACATTGAAAAAAGTAGTAGAGGTTGCTGAATCCGCGATTGGGGTTGGAACACTGATCTCTATACTATAATTGGAAACAGGGCTTCGTAATTGAGGCACGGACGGCAGATTGGTCTTCCAAAAAGAGCCCAATCCGGTGATTAAGAGCCGGTGTGAAAGCAGATAAGTCCGGTGGGAGCCACCGTCCGGGGCTCCATAGACGATACCGGTAATAAAGCGTGAAACAATGTTGTCGTAAGGGAGTCAACGAGCGCTTGCCCTATGTTTCACCATTGTTCCCGGACTATGAGTACGCCGGACAATGTTACTTCTACACAGGTCCATTTAACAAAATTTGGTTCCCATTGAATGTGGATAGTGACCATAACCAAAGAGTTTCTATATAGATAGAGATGCAAGACGTTACGTATCTTTAGAAATTCATCGTCTCGCATGTTTGCCGACCACAAGAAAACCTAGAGTACCATCAATAGAAAGCACGCTGCCTCCGCTTCTCCACATACCTGTAGGTGCCGCTTTGCATAGACACTAATCGGTAGTGATACAAATTAATGTTTGTGTTTGGGGTTGGTGGGTGGGGCGGATGGTTGCAGTGTGCATGAGGATACTCTTGTTTCTCATAATGCCATGCGCGCTTATGAAAAGATGTATTCATTAGGGCGGTTTATTTAAATCAAGACGACTGATGTGTCATTTCATTCGTTTTGTGGGCCATGGGTAGGACAAAATTTAACCACCCATAGCACCCAACATCCAACAACTGATATTTTTGGCGGATTGTTTTTATCGAATTGACATTCTTGTGTATACAAGCACCCAACTGATAATTATTCCGGCAATATTCAAAATGTCAGCGCCCAGCACGACGACTGTTTTTGAATGCGTTTCCCCCCTTGGACCTAACAGACTACAGAATCAAGCAATTCATTGAGCTCATTATTTGCGCTTATGGGATGGCATGTCTCCTAAAACGTGCACCCGGATACAACTTCTGTTAAACCAGGTGTCTCCTGAATGCTATTATGTTCGGTAGACCAAAATATCCGCCCGTTGCTCCATTCAGCTAATATACAATTACTTTGTTTAGCCAATCCGTTGATAGAGATCAGTGTGTTACGTGCGACTGCGAAACTATAAATATTACGGCGCCCCTTTTAAACTTCACGTTTCATGGATTGTTAGTGTTTAGGCGAACTAAAACCTTTGTTAATCACAAAATGATATCTAAAAATTCCCCTCTTTACATTCGCAAATCAACGAACGAAACTTCTGCTCCTACACGAACTTCGCTCCTATCCTTTGTGTGCTTAACAAAGTTTGCAAAGGATGAGGCTTGTGGGAAACTTGCCTGAGTCACTTGATATTTCTGCTGGCTTCTGTTTCGGTATGCATGCGGCGTTGTAAAATTACAACAGGCAAAAAACAGGGTAGCTTCACCTGATTGCCTTACAGTCGTGTACATTTGTCGGAATAATCTGGATTTTTTCGCACGGAATACTCCATGGCCATGAAAAACCACCCGGTACGTTTATTTATGGATATTTCAGTATAATGTGCCTGGAATTTGGGAAAAAAAAAGGGAGGGTTTAAAAAGTTGATTAAAGTGAGGCAAATTAGTACTCTTTGGGCGGGATAAA
This sequence comes from Ophioderma brevispina, assembly GCA_023653785.1. Lineage (NCBI taxonomy): Eukaryota > Metazoa > Echinodermata > Ophiuroidea > Amphilepidida > Ophiodermatidae > Ophioderma > Ophioderma brevispina. Next base: position 9,536 of record JAMKCH010050634.1, read on the forward strand.
ACATTGAATCGCCGTTGACAAAGCCAACTTTCTCAACTTTTTATCTTGTGACCTCGTTTGACCTGATCCAGAGTAATTTTACACCACTGGATTAAATTTGGGTCACGCGTCATCGAGGTCTGCACGTACAATTTTGAAAATGGGGTAATACCACGTAGTCCTAAGGATCTCTCACACGCACTGTCACGGGGTTTAGAAAGTTAGCAACGTTTTTTTAAGGTAAGAATGAATCTTTTTTACTTTGTTGTAACCCTACTTGAAGTTGAAGAACTGTCAGTTGTCAAATTCAAGATACATTCACGCCTGAGGCTATCCCATCAGTCCGGCAAAAGGTCATCACACACCTGGTCACTGCCATTGCAATTGAGTGTAAACGAAGTTTTAAGTTCATGAAGATGCCTTCTGTACTGCTAAAAGTTCCTTGCATGTGTTTCCTTACAATAATAGTAATGTAATATGGGGGGCCTAAACGTCGACCATCTGCGCAACCCTATTTAGCGGTTTTAACCAATTTCTTACCCCCAAAAACCCCCTAGACCCCCAACCTCCAAGCCAATCTTCGCAAATCATCTGCAATCTGACCGTTTAGCTAAATTACAACCTAGGTCCATAAAAACACTGAATACTCCATCATCTTAAAGTGCAAGTACCTGTTGAAATGCCC
>JAMKCH010050635.1:0-20443 GCA_023653785.1 Ophioderma brevispina
TGCCCGTAAGACGTACCATCCGAGAGTCCGTTTAAAAAAATCTGCGTTTAACAGTTCTATCTTGTCCCCCCAGTTTACTTATCTTATTATGCTGCCTGACCACCCGAACTCGTTTAAATGACAACATGTCCATGGCGGTCCGGGGGTGGGGGATATCTACAAATAAACGCGACAATGGCATCTGCTTCTCGTCCTTTATAATTAAATACTTATGAAATGAAATTAGTTTGTAACATTTTCGCGCCGTTTTGCAAGCTTAATTTCAGTACAAGGTTCTAAATCTATGAGAGATGAAAACCCTTCTGTGCACTGCCCAAATATTGCACCACGTTTCCTTACACTTCAGGGCCCCCAAATTTAACTCAGTATTTCGCTTTTTTTAACCGGTAATATTTTTTTTATTTATTGTCTAACTTTGGAACATGCTCTTTATATTACAACAATAGTCGGGGCCACACGTGTTCCCGTGGGCTCTGACTTTCATTTTCCATTCTCTACGGGAACTTGTTAAATTATGATATGAATTGAGCCCAAAAATGACGGTGCCAATTGTTTGAAACGTGTGCTCACATTTTCCTGACCTTAAGTATGACGTTATAATCAAAATCAAATCCACAAGTGGGCACATCAATTCCAACGTTAGGCTACATGCACATTCCTTCCAGCACCAGCAACATTCAACGGGCGTCCAAAAATTTAAAATTTTGAAAATGATCGGCATATTGGGCAACATAAAAAGACATTATTAATATAAGAAAAACACACATAACATAAATTCTACCAGGCAGTATTTTGGTTCAGATCCAAGATGGCCACGAAAATGTCTCCAAAAGTTCCACAAAGCGGGCCAAATTGTGAACAAAATATATAACTTATGTGAAAGAAACCACGCAACGGTTTAAGGCAATCGTAAACCTTGTCAGCACTACATGTATTAATATCATCTTCCCATAATTCAAGTGACAGCCAATACAGACTCTTCAGTTCGATAACATCTCCAATTTACCATGCAACTTTTTATTTTTAAACACTCTAGCACTTTGTGGCTAAACATGATTGTCTACAGTCTAACCTGTTTAGGTAATTGACATCCCCCGGGTTTGGCACCAAGTATTTTGTTTATGCATTGATGGAAAGTGTTTTAGAATGTGCACATTTTAACCCCTCGTCTTAACCAAGGAAGTGGGGTGGGTGACCCCCAGTGACCTTCGCTCTGGTGCGCTAAAGCGCTAAAAAAAATCGTAAAACGCTTCAGTAATCGTTCTCGTCATCCCTTTCCGGGCATTAGTGAAAAAAATGTGGAAGGTAGCACCTTCACCGGGGTTAAGTATGCCGTCAAGTTGGGAAGGGTAGGGGGGGGAGGGGTGGTTGCCACCCAAGGAAGATTTATGGTTGAATTTGAGAAATATTATGCACAGTAATGGCTCTAAAACTCCTTTGTAAACTAGCCAATGGCCATCATTTAGAGCTGAAAACCGCTGAAAATCCGATATTTCTACTTTTTTAGCGTAAAAATGGATTTCCCTTATCTTTCTAATTGAAAATGGGCCAATTTTTTGCCGACTCGTGGAACTTGTTGACGGTCAGTGTGAAACGGGCCATCTAGGTATGTTGGTACTTATTATTTTGGAATCAAGGAAAGAGGAGGATCATAGCTATCCACTGGGTATCAATCATAAGGCATCATCGGGTGCGTTATAAAAAAATTCTCGAGGGGGGGGGTGAACCACCCCCCCCCCTTGTAAACCTGTTTACAAAAAAAGGCTTGGAAACGAGGTTAATAGCTAAACCTTTCTTTCCACCATTTTTTTATTAAAACGAGCAAAAAAACTAGACAGGTAGTTACCCCCTCATATTTTGCGCAGACAACGACCCGCACAGACTCTCCCATCTTTACAATTAGTTTTACTCACGAAGTGGAAAAAAATCCAACAGATAAACTAAGTTATTTTCATTTTTGAACTATTGTATACATCGAGCGCGTCATAGCCGTAGTACATTTCACTTATTTCGAACACACAGCTCCTCTAATATTTGACAGTTACCGTGCTGTCTGTTCATTGCAATTATTGGCATTCCGTTTTTGAAAATGACGATGACCAACAATAATCGCGGTACAGTCTGCTTCTGGACAAAAATTGTAAAAATAGCAAACGATCAGTGAACTCCGCCAGGTTTCGCCCACGGTTGCAAATAAAAGAAAAATAGTGTCAATATGAACGCTTCTAAAAGTTAATGTTTTGATTATGGTGTATTATTCAATAGAGCGAACGCACATTTTCTTAATGGATATTCAACCCTAAAAAAAGCATTTTTTCAGTTGATTTTGATTGCATAGTGTACTCGTCTTTAACGCATCTGCAAATGCTTTGATTTACTAGGCTAGGCAAAGAAAGTAAGATCCAGGAGAGATGCAATATATCCCATTGCCAATTCCCACCTTTAAATAAATCTGCTGCGTACAGCCGAATTCTTGGGCGTTTTTCACACTAATTACAAATTAGCGTACGGCTACAAACACAGAACTAAGGAAACCTTCGGGCCTCAAATAGCCTGGGGGACAGAGTAGTTACAAAATAACACAACCACACTCGGGTACCACGATTAGTGAGATAATGAGCGAAACTAGGCAGAGTAATAATAATAAAATAAGTCCATTTTGTAACGCACCAGTATCCGTCGTTCAAGGCCGCTCACGGCGCGATTACTATTACGCTGCCTTCAGGTAATCGTTACAATCATGTCGTTTCACTAAGGTGGCAGCTGGCTAAGCGTACAACCCTATCAGACGCGGGTACTTATCACCCATAACGCTCCGCTCCCAACTGTCGCTTGGGTCGAGACGAGGCAATAGAGACTAAGTATCTTGCGAAGGGACACAAACACGCTTTGGCCACGGCGGGGCTCGAATTCACGGTCTAATGATCACGAGTCCTGCGCTTTTCCCCTGCACCACCGTGCTTCTCCAGACTAGGCCCGCGATGGCCAATCTTGTACGGTCAAGCTGAATGAAAACTCGCCTCTTGGAACCTCCCGTGCGGCAGATTCTGCCCATGGAGTGCAGTTGCGTGAGTGTGACGTCATTAAGCCATATTTACATGCATTTGGGTCATTGTTAATCAGGTCCCAATTGCCAGATTCTCGTCAGTCTCCGTGTTCGTTCTATACATTTTGGGGTACATCCACACAGCTACTACTTTAACTTTCAGAACTTCCTTAAACTATCAGATACTTTTTGTATACTCGTATAGAATTTTATTCAAAATCATCATGATGGTCTAAAATAAAATTGTATCAATCTTGTAAGTTCATGTTCCTATCTAATCAATACAGTATTAAAACTGCCTACTACTCAACGTTCAAAGAACTAACTAAGACACATACAAGTTTGGACTTCTTTCCTAGTTTTTAATGCATGTATACACATTTGCATCAACCGAACCTTCCATCCAGCAAATAGGAGTAAAATTAATATTGGGGCATATTTTTCTGACAAGGCAATATTTCCCTGTACGATATACAACTTCTAGAAATAAGGGCTCAAACACCTGACAATCTGCAGAGGGGCAGGTGAGAGGATGGGGACAATTCTCGCGCCCTGAATTCTTGAATAAATCAATACAGACAGTCTGAACCTGCTGATTGATCAACGTTTATTAAAATGTATCCATTGTTATTTCCGATTTAGATTTTGTAATGAATCGCATCTTTGTTATATCTAAAAGCAGGCCATTGACTGATCTTACCCGGTCAACGTCTATAGTTTTCATTTTGTGAGGCTGCGACGAGCGATACTTTATGCGGCTTACAATTCTATATCTGACTCTTTGACAATAAGCAATTGCAGTAGAGCAAAATAAAATCACTATATTGTCGAATTTCGTTTTCCTCCTCCTTGCACTGTAGGTACGTTAATAACAAAATAACACACTAAACTAGAAAGCATTTTACACCCAGTAAAAATTGCCTACCCATTTGGATTATCCATACCACCCAATCAGTCCCTTACCCAACACTTGTCGACAACAAACTTATGTATAAAATAATTCGAGATTCAGCTTCTCTGTTTTACTGAGAAAGACATGTCTAACATACCCTACAAGTATAAGACCAAACGCCATCTAAAAAAACACGATATAATAGTCATTACTGTCCGTACGGACACTTTCTGCAACATGTAAATGAATTGAGGTTTCCTACAACCTGTTTCATCACAAAATGTGCTTACATCAACTTCAAGGGCAGACTCTTAGCTTTCAAATAGCGTTTCCTCCCTCGCTCAAATTTGCTTGTTTTAATCTATGTTTATTAACAACGAAGGGTAAACTCACAATTGTGCCACTTTACTACGAAGTGAGTTTACTCTAATTTTGTTCAAACCCTTTTTAATCCTTCTTATCTGAAACCCATTGGACTATTAAATAATTGATGAAAAATGTGGCTTACTGGATACGAATGGGCATCTTATAATTCGCTGACTGATCTGTATAACTCAATTTCTACTTTTTTTATGCAAAAATTATTAGGAATCAGGAACGAACTCGATGGTATTCAAGTAACAATATAATGGTGATCAGGTGTATGTTTACAATACGGAACTATTACAGAATTCAATGTATTCGCCCCTGTTTCCGCTCACACTCTTATGGATATTATTCTGTCAACACATAACAAGTTCATCATCTTAGACAAATTCCATTCTGGCTGTTTTTTAAGTAACCTCAACACTGATCAATCTTTTTCATTGAACCACTTACTACTGCTATTATAAATCAGTCTTTCAGCAGTGCGGTTTTTTTTTCCGTCGAGGCTTCGAGAGGCGGTTGTAACCCATTCTCAAGAAGGCCCACCCTTGATAAAACTATCCTCAAAAATTACCGTCCGGTATCCAAATCATTACTCTCTCAAGATTATGGAGAACTTGTTTGCGCCCAAATAAACTAGCATTTGAACTCAAATGCTTCTTCTGAAAAATTCTAAAATCGGCGGATAGAACGCAACATAGTACCGAAACCGGCTTACCACCTACTCCGTGTCAAAACAGATATTTGAAAGCTTTAGACAACAACAAAGCTGTGGCCGTAGTGTTACTAGATCTATCTGCTGCTTTCGATACGTTGATCACAAATATTCAAATCGCTTCTGCATACATTCAAATATCTGGCCGCTGTGTTGATGGGAGTAAGTCATATCTGCAAGATCGTCCTTTTTGCGTTTTCCATTGCGATAATTTCTTCTGACAATACAAACTTGATTTTGGCTCCCCCAAGGCTCTGTTTGTTGGCGGCCGTTGTTTTTTTTTATTACCATTACACTTACTATATGGGGTTATCATTCGCAAGCACAATCTTTTTATCATATGTATGCGGATGATACCCCGCGTTACCTTCCGTTCAATCCTAAGGAAGCCAATGCGGGTGAACAAGCAGCGGCTAAGCTGTCTTCATCAATGTATCGATGAAATCCGTGCGTGGATGAACCCAAACACAACTGCCACTTAACCACGAGAAAGTCCGAATTTTTATGTGCCGCCTCTGCTAATCGGGAAGAAAGTCTCAGAGTCTGCTGAGGATTGGTGACATGTTTTTTCGCAGTCACAAAGATTAAAACCTTGGCGTTATTCTTGATCAATCATCATCCATGACTAATCATGTGAAATCTGTGGTCAAGTCGGGGCAAATTCCATCTCAGATGTTTTACAAGAATTCGCGTTTTTATATAACGTTGATAGTTGCCATCATCTTGTCCGCGCACTGATTTTGTCGCATCTTGATTACGCTAATGCACTCTTACTCGGAATTTCGGTCGACGACCGGAATCGATTGCAAAAAGTCTAAAATAAGCGGCGAGGATAGTGGCTCCATCCGTCAGTGCCTTTGCTTAAACATCTCCATTGGCTGCCATTGGAAAAGAGAATTATGTTTAAACTTTCTGTTGGTCTTTTTAAAAGCTGTGAATGGCTAGTTCCGTCTAATCTCACAGAGTATATTGAGCAGCGGAGATCGCATATATACAGCTTGCGCATGGACGATGATACACTTCTTTTGCATATTCCCAGGACCATCAGGGGTTATGGTGATAATCGTTCTATGCCGCTGCTCCTAGACTTTGGAATACGGTCCCTTCATTTATCCGGATTTCCCCTTCAGTTTCTGTTTTTAAAAAGCGTCTTAAAACTTATTTATTTCCTTGTGAATAGTTGTTGCCTCCGCCTCCGGGGTTTCGACCTTTTTAAAAATTAAGCGGCACTGGTGTTATTTATTTTCTTATTTTTATGTGTGACAGTCTGCATATGAACAGACACACTTTATTAGCATGATGTTGGTATGTGTGGGTATGAGGTTGTGTGTGTGTATGTAGGTGTAGGGTGTGCATTATGTGTGTGTGTGTGTGTGTGTGTGTGTGTTTAGGGTGCGTGATTGTAGTTTTTATTATGTGGTGTGTCCACGTATATTTTTAGGTGTCGGTTGTGTTTTATATATTTATAGGCCTATGTGATGGTGTGTGTTGTGGGTTGGGTTGGTGTGTGCGTGAGCATGTGTGCTTGTGGGAGTGAAGGATTAATTTAATTCTAAGGTTTAGCCTATTAGGTGTGATTTTTAACTTGTAATTTGTAAATTCTACTATTTTATACATGACATTAGATGAGCTGGTCTCTTATGTAATTTTATATGTCCAGCGCTTTGATCTCTTGAAATAGCGCTCAATAAATACCTGTTATTATTATTATTATTGTTATCGATATTAATCAAACCGTAAAGATAAATACAAGTACATGCTGAGTAATTGCTACATTTTATAATCCTGCAAATGACATAACATTCCATTAAAATTTCTAAAAAGTGGCACAAATGTGATTTTACCCTTTCGTCCTCAACTAAACATACATGAGATTAAAACAAGCAAATTGAATAGAACAAACGACATTTGAAAGCTGAGACTGTGCCCTTGTAAGCATCATGTCACAAACGCTTGCACACGTTTTTTTGAGACAGGCTGTATCTTCGAACACTGCTCTATCTCCTTTTCTGTGAATTTTTCAGTTGCAAAAAAATAACTTATTCACTTTTAAGCTGTTCCTGCAAATTGAAACTATTTTGAATCTTTCGGATGGATCACTAATAATAATTATCTTTAATTCCAACCCAAGTTAGTAAGGCAAGTCAGAGGCAAGCTGTGCATAGATCCTGATATGACCTCTTCATTTAAGAACAAAAACATTTTATAAGGAGACTAAGACTGGCTGGGTACTGCCTTAGAAGTGACAACGAAGTATCAGCTAAAGTTGTGATGTTGCAACCAACTCATGGAAGGAACTAGGGTTCCTCCGAAAAAGGACTACATCAAGATGCTGGGTGAGGACACAGGACTTAGTATTCAAGACTTAAAGACCTGCATGCTAGACAGATCAGTGTGGAAGACCATTACCAGAGTCCGACCTTTAGAGTCGCCATAAGTAAGCAAGCTGGGTACCTCGTCATGTTAAAACCTCTCGGATTGTACCCTGAGAGATTAGAAATTATCTCTTAAGAATCAACAATTTCGACTGCATGCATCTTATCCCATATTCTATTACCTCTGCTGCCCATTACTGAAAATGCAGCATTCTGATTGGTCAGTTTACTGCCCATTATTCTGCAATAATGGGTCGCCAATGCATTTTCTTATTAAATGAAGCTGTTTTAGGTAATAGAATAGAAATAAAGGGTTTGCAGTGTCATGTATGGGCTCATAATGTATCCTCGGGCAGAAAAAACTTTCAGATAATGGGCTCGGCTGCGCCTCGCCCATTATTTAGTTTTTCTGACCTCGGACACATTATTTGCCCATAAATTACACTGGAAACCCTTTATTTCTTAATTAACTTCATACTTGGTCACAGGAACTACTGACCCAAGGCTAATAACGGGTGTGCACACATTTTATGGAACCCTACTCCCAATCTCTATGAGGCTTATGACGTCTAATGACATCTATGTGACCTTTGACCCCAGTACTATAACTTGATTAGATTGACTAAAATGGTGAACTTCTCTCAAATCTCAATGTCCAAAATCGACGAAACTTGGTATGTGGCAGTCAGACAACAGGTCACGCGTTGTGCATGCAAAGGTCATGAATGCGCCAGTGACGAATCTTTGCGAAGTTTTCCGAAATGAAAGCTTAAATTTAAACCATTTAAGTGGACCTGGTACAAATATTAGATGTGCTAATGAGTCAAGCACACTAAATCTGTATTTTTTTATTTGCCTAGCATATCAGAAAATTTATATTCCTTAAATAATTGATAACAGTTGTTTTAAAGCTGTATTAAATTTTAAGACGTAGTGTAGTAGTGTCCCCAAACACACCGTCGACCTGACCGTTTCCGATAGATACTGGCAAACTGAACATTGGCAAACTGTTGATAAAATATGTGGCTTCCAATAAATAAATAAATAAATAAATTCAATCTGAACGCATTCCTTATCTTGTCCGTTATGATAATCGTGTCAATCATCGCGTCATTTATTAACCCGGTTGTTATGGTGTCGGTATCATTTACTTATCTGGTTATTTTACTGTCTCACCCGTTATCATGTCACATGTCATGTAATTTTACCACTTCGTATGTATAATTTATTATCTCCATCATCGACCATGCCACTTATCGCATCATTTTACTTGCTTACTAAAAATATCGGCATGTAGTACTTATCACGTCATCAAGGTCTTCTCATCGTTACCCTTTAGAGCCACCGTATCACTCAAGATAGCCAGACTTAGGTCTTGTATCCAAAGGCGGAATAAACAGGTACAAGCGAATTTTACAGGATAATTTCTTAATATTTCTTTTTGAATTCAAACATGTAATGTTAACAAGTGTTTTGTTATTTTTTGGAAAAAAAATATGTGTTGGTGTGTCATTTTTTTGGATAACACTTAAACATGTATGCGGTTGCACGTGCTTGGATTTTTGGACAACTATGTGTTGTTGTGTAAAGCCGTTGTATACTAACACTTAAACATGTATGTGTTGCATGTGCTTGGATTTTTGAACAAACTATTGTTATTGTGTAAGTGTTTGTATACTCACCACTTAAACATGTATGTTTTGGAAGGAATGTGCTTGGATTTTTGGACATCGTGTTGGTGTGTAAGTGTTTGTATCTTAAAATGTGTTGCTGTGCTTGGATTTTTGGGACAAATATGTGTTAGTGTTTTAAGCGTTTGTTATACGAACACCTAAACATGTATGTGTTTTGCCCATGTTCTTGGATTTTTGGGACCAATATGTGTTGTGTGAAGTGTTTGGGGGGTATACTAACACCTAAACATTTATGTGGTTTCCTGTGCTTGGATTTTGGAACAAATGTTGTTAGTTTGTAAGTGTTGTATACTAACACTAAACATGTATTTGTTGGAATGTGCTTGGATTTTTTTGGACAAATATGTGTTGGTGTGTAAGGTTTGTATATAAAATGTGGTTTGCATGTGCTTTGATTTTTTTGGACAAATATGGTGTTATGTGTGTAACGTTTGTAATACTAACACCTAAACATGTTGTGTTCAATGTGCTTGGAATTTTGGGACCATATTGTGGTGTGAAAGTGTTTGTATACTAACACCTAACATGTATGTGTTGCATTGCTTTGATGTTTGGGACAATATGTGTGGTGTGTAAGTGTTTGTATACTAAACAGGTAGTTGGATTTTTGGGGGACAAATCATGTTGTAAAACAAACGCTAAATCGGTTTTAATTTTTACAGTGTAGTTTGTCTAACTTTGGAACTTTAGTTTTTAGGGCATGCATACCAAAAAAAAAAAAAATATTTCCAAGTCATCATGGGGTAAAATTTTCAAAAAAAACTGATTTTTATTCAATACTTCCAAAATTACTCGTATATGTGTATGGTCATATTATGGCAAAACTGCTCATTCACACTATTCTACATTCTTTCGAAAATATTGACTTTGTAGGCCAGTGGTTTGTGACCTCCCATAGACCCAGTAGAAACCTACCATAATGACCCTATAACTATGCAAGTAATTACTTGCATTACAAGCTGTCCCAAAAAAAAAATATACAATCAAAGATTATTTGTTTGGCCAACAACTTAAGTTCCATCTCAACTGTACTCTGATTTTTTTGAGTGTTCCAGCTTTCATGGAGATGTTTTGTTGGTTGTAATTTGTGGGTCTGGCTCAGGAGTTATGCTTATTAGCTACTTATCTAGCATGTTGAAAACCTTGTGGGCCAGTTTGGAGTCCTGATACACAAAGTTGCCATTGAAAACAGCTTCAAGACATTTCTTTATTGAAAATTAAAACAAAAAAATATGTATATAAAGTGCTGCTTCTGTGATATAACATAATTTTATAACGTTATAATGTCGCCAATTGTAATAAAATAATGTAGCATTGAGATATTCAATTCCACAGTCTTGTTGTTGAGCTTTACTTAGATTTCAGCAGAAGATTTTTAGAAACAATAAAAACACCCTGTTCAGAAGTTAAACTGAGACATTTGAACACCAACCATCCTTTCCTATTGTTCGTTTGTGGAACACTGCCTCTTCATATTTATACCTGGCATGCTGGGAGGCCCAGTTGGGGGACTTAGGGGAGGGTAAATTGTACCTCCAATTAGAGGCGTTGTCCACCACCATTGTCCCTCAACAGACGTGTAGACTGTTACATTAGTTTTTCAGCAAGTCAAATTCCCCCAAATTCCACATTGAATTATGATTCATTGTCCCCTGGGAGTGAGTCCCTCATTACACCCACAACATAATAATTTATAGTGCTTTCACTGAAAATAATATATTGATCAGTGCAATGCATGATAATACATTCACGCAGATCTGTTACAATTATTTCTTTGTTGAAAAGGGTTTAATCCCACAATGGAACTCCAGTGATGTTATACACCTATACCTTAGTTTCTTGACCTTCAGTGTGAAACGGGCCCAGTGGTATGATTCCTTGTGTTCAAACGCCATATCTCCGCTTAGTGTCCATCAACTCTGGATGGAATCAAAGCGAGGATTTAGCTTAGGATATTGTTAAAAATATATAGTCAACATATCTGCAAAATGCACCAGTTTATATTGTTACAATTTTAGTTTGATTGTAAATTTTAATGGGACAGTCTGTTCTTACTTAAAATATAGTTAATAATCCATAATCGCAGATGGGAAACGTACAAACTTTACCCCCTTAGTTATTTAAAATAACGCAACAGGGGCTTTTGGAGACTTTTGAGTATTTGCTCTTAACATCAGAACTATCATGAAAATTCGGCTTTCCGGGTGTTTTTCTTATTTATTGGGGACTAATCACATGTGGGCAGATGGATGGTCGCTGCTATGTCTCTCATCGTAGCGAGAAGTGCCATGTATGGTGTATGAATTTTTCAATTAAAGGACAAGAGGAGATTTTGGGGGTATAAAATGGCTATCAATTTACACTAGATCGGTTGTAGAAGACTACTGAGAAACATTTTATTGGACAAGGCAAGCCAGCACCAACAATGAAACCGCCAGAAATTTCTTGTGATAACTTATTGATAGGAGATTTCTCTCATACGGGACATACAGAAATGGGAACTTGAAAACACGAAGGGTGAAAGGTGTGACGAGGAAGCCAGGTTGGGACATTTGCAATGAACTGAATGATGAAAACACTTGCCCCAGTTAACACTGTAATCGTTCACGTCGGAACGAATGATTGTACCTCCGAGGAAAATGTGTCAGCTGGATAGAAAACTCCAAGAAACTGGTGGATGACCTGAAACAATCTCGCAACCGGCAGCTAAGAAGGACTATCATCCATTATGCCCCTGGGTAGACCAACCTGACGAGAACAGAAGTGAACCGGTTTAATGGGAGAAGATACGAAAAGATCGCTGAATATGACAATAATGTAAACTTTGAACACGTGGCACGTTCCAGATCTCAAGGAAGCATCAACAAGAGCTTTCTGGACCGGCGTGGCCTACATCTCTTAAAGGAGGAAACAACGGTCACTGATGAATTCAAACGACGGGACTAAAGCACCAGGATCCTGCGACAGCCCCGGCGACAGCACCTGAGTCCCCAAGGCGGGTACAACACGGCCACAACAAACAGAATGGTGTACCACGTACCATACCCGTACCCGTACCATAAACGGGTACAAAATTGCGTATCCCGTACCGTACCCATACCCATAAGTCTCGGACCCATACCCGTACCCTACCATAACTTTATCACAGGCGGGACCCGGACCGTACCCGTACCCATGGTCTGGACCCGTACTCGTACCCGGGTACCCGTACCCATGGTCCTGGACCCGGAACCAGTACCCGGACCCATGGTATCGGACCCATACCGTCCCATACCCATGGGCTTGGACCCGTACCCATAACCATGGTCTTGGACCCATCCATACCCACGGTTCGGAACCCGTACCGATACCCATGTCTCAGTGGACCTGTCTCCGTCCCCAATACCCTAGTCCCAATAAATGGGATTCACAGAAGTTTTAACAGTATGCATTTAACAGTCTATATGTGAAGTCCCAAAACACTATGTGTATCAAGCTATGACATTTTTGTGTAGCCTTCAAATTAGCCAACTGACAACATGTCACCTCCAATCTTCTTATAACACCCGGTGCTTTCGCTAAACACTCTTCTACTTTGCACCAGTAATATCCAATTTTAAATAAAAGCTAAAAAGCTTCATAAATAAGGCACCTGGTAATACAAAATCAGGACTTAGTAACCAGTCAGAATCTTAAGTACAAGTCTTGAATTTCATTAAATTTCACTTCATACAAAGTTGATTGAAGGATATTTACGACTATCCTGTTGTGATAAACTCTAAGAATACTTTCAAGGTGGAAATGAGGTAATATTTATTCAAGAAAGCGTGAAAAATTGGAGAAATGCGAAGACAAAAAAATTGTCATATCAGTGACACACTATTTTGGCATGACTCCTCCATTATGAAGTTAATTGGGCGATTAGATAATTGTACATATGAGGAGGAGTCTGCTCAGCAGGACTATCCAATACCCATGGCCTTGTAACCATACCAGTTTCCATTATTGTTGTTGGCCCATATGCATTTTAAAGTTCATGATTTTTAAAAATTTAATAAACAAAAACAACTGCCCGGTATTCTTTTTTTAATGGATATTAATGGAGTTTAATTTTGTTTTACTTTGAGAATGTTAAAGGTGCAACAAGGGATTTTACACACCTGGTGTCTCTAAAAAATATTTTGTGCACTGAATGTTAAGCTCACCATCTGGAAGGACTAAGTCGAGAATTAGTTCTTTGGTACAAAAAAAAAAATGAAATTTCAAATTGTGCTTTGAAGCAAAATAGAAATGTTTTATATAAAATAATAAAGTAAACTCAATTTACCTTTTGTTTTACTTTTCACCTTTGATACTACATTTCTGTAGCAAATACACAAAAATCAAAACATGATCTCTTGCTGCACCTTTAATTAATACATCCCAAACTATTTTAAGTCTATCTACAGTTTTGTCACATAATTATACAGTTACACCATGGATATTATAGTATTTTCCACTATGCATTACTATGCACCACGTATGCCTTGTGTTTTCACAATTAATTGCACTGTTCGAGCCATTAACCTCTCCCAATATTGAAATGCATGGAACTTTACTCATAGGGACACTTACATGTATGCAACAACTAATTGGATGAGTGAGACATACCTTTGAAAAGTATGACTTTTTCTTTCTTTTCTGCCACTTTTTCAGTTGCTAAAAAACAATATTAAAGGCTTCCACAAGGGACTTTACCCGTCAATTCTTAGCGATCCTGCAAATTTCAAATCAATATTGACTCTTTCAGGTGGTATATCACTGATAGTGTCTTTAAGTTTGGAACTCTTGCACTTATAGGTACCAGGTATAATTTACTCAAAGGTCTGTTCCCGTACCCAAAGACTCGCACCCATACCCATGACCCCCCCCACCCCCCCCCCACCCCACTGTACCCGTACCAGGGTTTGTCGTAAGCGGGAACCGATACCCTGGGCTTGGACCCGTACCATACCCGCTACACCATGGGATGAACCCGTACCCGTACCCATACCAATGACACTTTGTCACGTTGGCCCGTACCATACCCGTACCCGTTGTCTGGGACCCGGACCCGTCCCCGTACCCACGGTTCTCGGACCCGTCCCATACCCATGGTCTCGGACCCGTACCCTACCCGTACCCATGATCCGTACCCACACTACAAGTCTTGCAACAACTGGTACAAATTAATGACACGCATTCGCCTAATTCTAGATAGGAATCGCCGCTTTTACTACTGTGGAGAACGAATCACATAAAAATAAGTCCCCGCATGGAAAACCTAATCCAATGTTTCACTCCGCCATGATTTGGTCATACAGCCCACAAATGAAGAGTTATGTTCATATCGCAACCAAGAGACGGACCCTATGGTGAATACTCATAGACGGTGCAGTTGGAGGCCATGAAGAGACTGCCGCCGCAACTGAAACTCAAGTTATTCTAGGTATATGGCGGCAATGTGGACTTTGACTGTATTACAATCCCAATTACAAATAATTCGTGTTTTAAATGATTTTTTTTTTGCAATGATATTGATGTTTTACCATAAAAATTTTAATAGGATAATAGTTTCAGGGTAATCCAATGATTATCTTCGCTTCGTATCCCTACACTACTAAACATGCTAAAAGACCTCATAAATATGTGAGGCGTGGTAGAAAGAGACTTATCACATACGTGTAATAGAATCAAAATTGCATTTACAACGTGAGTGGTTGTAAGAGTAAGAATTAATGATCTTAATCGTTTTATTTACTCGAATAACCTCAGTGTTTTTCGGAGGGCAGAAACTTTCTTAAAGACAATGAGTCCTTCTATAAGACGGCTATAATTTGGGTTGGAAAATAGGCCTAATGACTTTAAAAGTCAGGTGGATCGGTCTTTCTTGTCAAGGATACTATCCACAACTTTTGGACAACAATTTCCTAGATTCAAGATCAGACAATTACGAACGTCTTTGGGATTCAGGTTAAAAAAACTCCCGAATCAACGACTCTGTTTTACCATATTGCTGTTGCCTATTTCCCTTGTGAGGGGACCGATCGCAAACTCACGGAATGAATTTATAAGTTGTTTTTTTGTTGTCCTTCTGGCCGAATTTCTTGAAATCCAATCAAAATTCCGAAAACGCAAAATACTAATTCTCGGCGACTTTAATGGTAAGATTGGTACTCATATCAAGGAGGGTGATGATGGTATTGATTAATAATGGTCAAAGGTTTTCAAATTTCTGTAACACTAGTGATCTCATAACCCTGAATTTGTACCGATAAAGGTCCGGGTACTTTTACTTGGGTTAAAAGGATAAAATGAAGCGTCTAGCTTTATACCTTGTATAATGTTTTCTGTTGTTACCCAGTTATAAGTTGACCAAGAAGGTCTTTGCCATCTTGGTATCGACATAATATCCTTCTTTTTGAATTGTCCTGTTACTTATAAATTGATGTGCGTATACTAACATGAAGTGGGACATAATCACAATCCGTTGCTTGGATATTTCGCCCGATCAAAATTGGGATCCTTTCCAAGAAATATCTATAATGACAAGTTATCAACAGGACGCAACATTATTCCACTGGCTAATGATGCGTGGGCTGAATGGAAATCTCGGGTATTGTCTGCTGCCAATGAGTCGATTGGTTGTAAATTAAAACACAAAGGGGTAACTTGGTTTGATGCGGATGTTGAAAAATCATTGAACTAGGAAAAGACGCATGCAGAGCTCATAGCACTATTGTAAGAACAAAGATAGGCCAGACTTCGATATTGACGGTCGGTAATGCCTTATGGGGACGATTACCAAAATCACGCAATGACTGTACTATCTTTTAATTAATTTTATTCGCCAAAAGATAATGCAGATGAAGTTGAATAGATGTTCAAAGTGAATGGAGAAAGGCGGCCCGCAAACTCGTGATTTTTGGGGGCGTGAATTTGAAGGGTAACGATAGACCTAAAAATAAGGTCACTCAATCATGTACGCAGGTACAAACATACTACTTCTGATCGTGAACTAATTAAAATCGTCTATCATGATGTACTATAATACCCTTGGTAGTGAACCATAACCGCTCCAAGTAATTGTACTGTGATAATCCCTCCAATTTTCGCTCACACAATTGAATACTAACATTGCCCCCAAAGCATTACCCTTAACAAGTTACACTTCACTCTTGATGATTTTTGACTGCCATGTACATTGCAAAAATAATAAGAGCCCTGGCCCCGACACATTACAAATGAACTTATTAAAAATGGTGGCAGGACCATGGGGTTATCTTTTTGTATAACTGTTCGAAAACCTAGCTTCTTTGGAAAGTATCCCAGATGAATGGAACGAAGGTACTATAATTCCAATATTCAGAAAATGTACCAGAGAGATCTTCAACTATAGGGCATTACGCTAAATTCCTGCGTCTCAAAGGTTACAACAGGACGTCTCCCAGCCAGTGTCGAAATATATTGAGGAAACAATATCCTTACTGAGGTACAAGGTGGCTTTCCGTTCAGACCGGCGATGTGAACACATCTTCACCCTGAAAGCATTAATTAGTGCAACAGAAAGCTGAAGGACAACGGACCCTTTTCTTGCATTCCTTGACTTTAGAAGGCTTTTCGACACTGGTGAGAACGGATCTAATTCATCTGCAAGCAGGATCGGTATTGGCGGTAGCTTTCTTAATATCCTAAAAATATGTATAATAACGTGAAAGTAAAAGTCCCGTGCGGGGATATTGAGACGGACTTCTTTAATGTCGACGAAGGTGTAAAACAAGGTGGTTCCCTATCCCCAATATCTTCTGCATATACCTGAATGAGCTTGCCACATGATAAGAGAACGAAATTTAGGTATTAGTATTCTTCAATGTCAGAATTGGCACTTTATTTCCTGGGCGTGCTAGTTTAGTTTTGATTGGTGAAAATTAACCAACTCCTTAACACGCGAGTGAATTTTCTCAGCGTTGAACTCGCCTTTATTTTGAGAATCTAATGTTTTAATTACAGGTCAACGTATTAATAAAAGCGTAATGGAAATTGTGCAACAACCATATCACAGAAGTCGATAGGTACAGTACCCTACTCTAGGCGTACAATCTTCTAGACATATGTCCGACCAGCCCCATATGATGAGTTCTTAAACAGGGGGGGCTGCCGTATTTTATTGCATACATTATTCAATAATTCATGATCAGAGATGATTCACAGGGTGTTGATGGGGACTTGCTTTGGAAGTCAGGTTTACCATCATAAACTACGCATAGTTTCTGTTTGGTTCTGTATGGCATCTCCTCAATCGACAAACTTGAAACCTCCAATACCAAATGGCCAGAGTCATCCTCAAAGCCCCCAGAAATGTTATCAAGGAGCTTGTATGGCGACTGATGGCATCTCTGCATTCCAATCAAAACATTCGCGTATCCAATACTTCATCGTTTTGAAAATTGGATAACACCCCGTGGCCCAATTATTATCCAAGCACTTCTCTTTATTGATGAGAATCTAAGTGCTTATGGGGCTGGTTTTGCTAATATCAGAATTTCTAATTAAGAATAATTTGACCGACTTCTACAATGCCGATCCCCAAATCGAATACTTCTGGATCAATACATTCAAGCTTAGTAATAAGAGCAACGACCGAGTTGAGTGGTACAAAAGAGCGCTGTGCAAATCCTCACTTAAGAATTACCTCACGTTCAATCCACAACCATCTCTTGAGGCCATACTGGTTAGATCAAATTAACTTTACAGTTTGTATCTTAAATTTAGGCTTCTAACTCGCTCACTTGGAAGTGAACAAATCTTGGTCAATAAAATAACTCTGCTCCTCTAGTTTAGTTTTGTAATTACAAATATAAAACTAGGATACTATTTTCTGTTTGAATGTGCCACGTATAACAAAAGTATGGAAGAGGCTTCCAAGTCAATTAAAGATAATCTAACATAAATACTTGGGAATCTTCTGGGATATGTTTCATATGGCAAATAACCGCTATAAACCGTCATTTTTAGGCTATGTAACCTGTAATCATGATAATTATGAGTTAGATAATATATTTGATAAATCTTGGGAAAAAGTTACCTTTCTGCAGGCTGGAAGATAAGATGTGATGGGGGTAATACAGCATTAACTCCATATATGTACATGTACTTGTCCATCATTGTATGCGTATTTACTTAACCTAAAAACTATCTACGCCGATAACTTATATTTATAACTATTTACATTGCGTGCACTTGTTTGTACTGGTGTGTGTGTGTTTGTTCATGTTGGTGTTGTGAAGTGTTTATTTTCGTGTGGTAAGGTGTGTGTGTGGTGTGTGTGGGTGGTGGGTGGGTGGGTGTGCTTGTGTCAGTGGTTCCGTGTGCGTACGATGTGGGTACAAGTTTTACGTTTAAGTTGGATATTAAGATTTGTGGACACTTCTGTTACTTGATGATTTTTTAATTGTCAACATATGTAAATATGATTCTGTATCTGTTTGGATGCACTACTACCATATCGGTGGTGTGCCAGCCACTGTTGTACAAGTGATTCCGAACCCATAAATAATAAATAAATAAATGATAAATAAATAATAAGTAAAAGAACAAAACCAAAAACTATGTTTGAACTTGCCCTGCTATCGTAGTCCCCATGAAAAAGCAGGCTTGTTTTCTTCATCATCTTCATGGGCTTATTACATAATGACGGCATACTTGGCTTATTCACTTCAATACATTGGTAAGTACATTATGCCCCCCCCCCCCACAAAAGGGTTAAAAAAAATATAGGGGCGACTTCTTTCTGGAAAATGTATCGTGGCTCTTTAAGGATGAGCAGCGATTTGCTATTCGAATCCTTGAAAAAAAAAGTCATACAATTAATGTATTTTTATCTTCTTTAACTGAACATGGACTGTGCTAACATTAAAAACCTGTGAGTGGTTGGTTTGAAACCGATGTATTAAGACAGTACATTTTATCTGATTCTAGATTTGTATACGTGGGTATAAAAAAAAATTCCCTGCAATGTTCCAGGTTGGTAAAGCGTATATTGTGCACCATGACTGTACAGTTTGATCTTTGTTGTTGAGGTTCAGAGTGCTGTGTGCAGACACAATCAGCGGTTTTTGGCTGTACATTTGAGTAGTCCCCATCACTGTACGTTAATTTGCGGGAGAGACGGTTAGGACAAATTGTCTCAAAAATCTCGTTAATATAACTATTTTATGATCTCCCCCTTCTTGCAGTTGTTGATCGAATTGAACCACATTGTCACTTATTGAAGCTAATAAATAAATTTTACAAAACTCATATATCCGCTTCGCATTATAGTGCTTATCCCTTTTTTAATAAGTTCTCTCGCAGTTCAGTGTTCGTCAACAATCAGCCTACTTTTCTCACAAAAAAACTGACTACAGGTTGGATAATGCCAGTTCATTTTAGATCGAAATCAATCATTGGTACATGCAGCATACAACACAGTGCCACAATTCAAATTATATTATCGTCAAATACCTGACATTGCTTCAGGCTGTTAAACTATCAATTTACGATCTATCTCATGATAAGATTGTGAATTGACATTTAGTTTACAATTTCCCCAGTTGCAGGAAACCCTTTTCTGATGGGAATGAAAACTCACACAATAGGATTATTTTTCGCACTTCAGAAGCTAAAAGAGCTATAATCCATAAAAGATTAAGCACGAAACCTATTTTATATTCTTCGAGGTTGTTGCAGCAAATTGAAGACAACACAGAGTGTAAGATATATTTTGAAGTTTCTGTTCGCATGTGCGGTTTGTTGGTTAGTGTTTAATTGCCAAACTTGATCTTCTAAATGCGCTTTCTCACTTTCCTAAAGAAGTAAATCACAAAATTGATGTCTCCAAGTTCTCTCATTGTAATGACAATATATTTTTTGACCTAAATATCATTAGTAAAAATTCAAATTCATGTCCCTTTGAAAACAATTGTCCAACGATACGAACTTCATCTGGTGTTATTCTGATAGCACCCATCCAAAAATTCCATAGACCTCCATTACACGGTCGTAGTGTCTTCGATATGTTGTCACGTCCAAAATTGTGTGACTTAAAATTAACCTCTGTTACATGACACGTTCTACCATGAAATTCAAGTATATTTGACTCTTTATATAGTATATATAAAGTGAAATTATTTTTGGAGGCAAGTCAGTTCTATGTCAAAAACTTTGACATTTCATTATATTTTATTAACGTTGTTATTACGCCTTCTTTTATTGACGTTGTTTATTCTGACGATATTATCCTTAAAGGTGCATTTCATGATTTCAGCACCTTCTGTTGATCCATCTTCACTAGATATCCTTGAGAAGAGAAAACTTATT